>JAOSBK010000006.1:4202075-4215777 GCA_027568895.1 Erythroxylum shatona | reverse complement strand
TCAAGTTCTCTTGGGATACCAGAGAGATGGGTTGCCTTAATTTTGTCCATCAGGGAAATCTGAGGAGCGGCCATAGTTGCACAAAACCAAGGTAGGAGGAAAAAACAGAAGAAGATGTGGGACAAGAGAGCAAATCCTGTGTGAGTTCACTTAGGCTTGTTGCGTCTTCGTTCCTAACTACGTTAGGCTATTTATGGGAGTCCCAAAGTTCAATATGGAAGGGGCTAAGGTTCGCCAGGTCGTCTCCTTCCCTCTCAACTAAATACGATTTGTCTTTTCTGAAAGAAAATTTCCTTTTTTTCTAACTATTAGTGACCTAGGCAAAAATAAAATAACAATTGGAGTATCTTTTCATATAAAAATGCTTATTTTTTAAAATGATATTTAATATACATTCAAAATCAAATTTAATTTTAAGACCATTTCTTTTCGATAAATATTTATAATAAAAATTTAACCATAATTCCAAAATTTTTATCATTTTAATTTAATAATTTTAATTTTTTAACTTACTAAAATCATCTTAATTTTTTCCTTTTAAAATATTATATATTTTAGTCCCACATATATTTAAACGGAATGTGACAAACCTTAAGAATATAGACATTTAGGATTTTAATTTGATTTTTCTTCTATTAAGAATTATATTTATTTGAATTTAGGAGTATAATATTCCTATTTGACGACTTTCTTTAAACTGTGTAAAATCTGCATTTTTTTTATATTAATGTCAGAAAATATCTTACATATTAGTATTGTACTTGACTATTTTAATCAAAATTATTACTTTCGCTTTCTAATTGATGCAACTAACATTTAATTAATGTATTTATACACTTTTCTAGATAAAAGTTTGAAATATTTAAATATAACAAATTTTTATGAATAAAAAATTATTATATTCCTCAAAATATTATGTTAATGAAAAGCATATGCTATATTATATTTTTATATAATATTTTATTTATATTTGGTTCAAATATATATAGGTTTAAATATAATTTTTATTCAAGTGTACATCATTTCATTGTTAATGTATTATTGTTATCAAAAAAAATATTCATATTTAATTTTTTATTTTAAATACATATTTTTTTGAAATTGAGAATGAGCTGTGTATATCTGGCAAAAACTACGCACATGATTTGTACCTGTGAATTGGGTTCGACTAACAGTACTTTGCAGGTCAAGAACCCCAGGCTGTGTTGTTTTAACCCATTTCCATGCACGAGCATATCTAAATCTTTTCTTAATAATTTGCTTCATGCATGTCTGACTTCCAACAAACTCTGGAGTTTTTCTAAAATAAAAATTTTATGATCAACTGGTCAATTGTCACAGTAGATGTTTCAAAATTTAAACTTTACCTCTATGTAGCATTTATGCTGTACTATCAACGAACAGTGCCCTAAGATACCATCTTGTTAACGTCTCCTCATCGGGTGCTTTAGCTCAGGTTTGAACGAGAGAACCTGATTTGACTTTCTTTTCCATTTGCTTGCTGCTCCGACGTGCATTGCATATAAAATTGAGCCTGTAGAGGAAAGCATACATGCTTCATTATCTTTGTGAAAATATTATAATGTGGAGTGTCATCTCTGAGCGCAACTTGACGAACGTTGTAGATATCCAAGTTGAACATGTATTTTAAATGCTCATTTTGCAGAGACGAGGAATCATAAGGCAGAAGCTTGCAAAACTCAAAAAGGAGACTACTTAAATTCGGCCTTTTTCGTGAAAGCCAAATTCAATTGTATTTCAAATCTATTATTTTTGGTGGCGTCCCTCAGCCGGTCTTCATTGATCTTTGAACATTCATGAAACGCATGAATGATTACAGACATTTTAATGTGCCGATTAATGCATTGTCTTCAATATTAATGGGTAAATCTTGGGTCCCATTAAAACTTCCTTTAGTGAGAGAGGATTGCGTATATGAACGAGGTCAGAATGGCGGTGAACTAAATGGAGTCAGTTATAGTGATTCTGCTATTGTGAAAGAATATGCTAGACGTGCTCAATTGGGTATATAATATCTATAAATATATTTTTCTATTCTATATATTTTAATATTAGATTTGAATATTTTATTTTCTATTTTAAATTTTATATATGGTTGACATTTAGTTTACATTCCTTTGTTTGGATGCTTTGCTGGAGAACTAATTGAACTTTTATGGTATAGCCATTATTGGTCTATATCTCACATTTTCGACCTTGATCCTATAAATATTTAAGGGCAATAAAGATTGCATCACAAAGTCATGCAGAGTTGATGCGTTTATCCTTGGGATTATTTTTACTTTAACCTTTTAAAAAGTAGTCCTGTTCATATTAATCTAATTGTTATGTTATATATCTAAGTAATTAATTTTGACATTCTTTATTAATTGGACTTATAAAATATTGATTAGATGATGATAGCTAACCAATAATCCTTATTTGACTTGGATTCAAAAAGCTATTTTGAATAATGTTCTAGATATTATAGAATCCTATCTTGAATAGATATGTATCTTGAGAGGAGGTGTAGTGTATTTTGCGTGTGATGGAAAAGGTGCACTACTGGATTTTAGGGATAATGGTTTAAGTGTGATAGATCTCTATCTTAAGTTCGCTCCATCTTGAGTTGAAGGGTGTATAGACCACGTCTATGTGTGTGTAGAAGTGATTGGCGTGAGATCTAGAGATTGTGCATGTGTGAAGACTCATTGGTGAAGTGGGAAACAAATGTAGGATTGGTTTTGAGTGAATTTCCTTGTGATGACACTTGCGTGACTTCAGTTGGGTTAATGGTGAATTGATTTTGAGTGTGTGAAGATTACGTGAGTGAGTGGGTTGAATGGTAGTATGTGAAATCTGCAGTTTGGTGTGTTCGTGACTCTATGTTCCTTCGTATTACGTTGGCTGCATGATTCTGGAATTTTAAGCTATGTTTGTTTAATTTTTTAGACTGATTTTATGGGAATTGAACCTTGATTTGGTGCTGCAATTTTCTGTCAAGGTTTTCATGTCTTTTTTGGAAAGTTTATTGTTGATAGTGTGTGTGATTTGACAGTTGCGTTTTTTTTTTCTATTTTGAGCAACATTGAGAGCTTCTTTGGTGTCTAGTGTAAGGATTTTAGCAGCTGGTTTTTCTATGGTGTTTGCATGATTTTATTGGACTATTCATTATCGATGGAGTGTTAAATTTGTCGTTGTTGTTTTTGGTGTTGGTGTGCGAAAATTTCATAAGTTCTCGTTCCTTTTTGCTGTTGTCTTTGTTGTTTGTTTTGTGCAAAAAAAATTGCAACAGTTGTCGCAGTTGTTGCAACTCTATTGGATTAACATTTCGGTGAAGAAACGTTATTGATTTGAGAAGTTTTGCGGTTGTTGTATGTAGAATTTTTAGTGAAGATATTGAAGCCTCATATCAAATCTTTCAATGGACAACTTCCCGTGATGAAGCGGCATATTTAGGGAAGTTGCTTTTTATCTTAGGTGTTGTCTTTGTTTATGTTGGATATTGTTTAATCATTTGAGTTGTTTATTTTGTATTTCTATTATCAACTACTGTTAAGAAAATTCTCTATTGAGGTTAACACGAGTCGGTTGTATTATTAGATGGGAAAATTTTCACGAGAAGTGAGGTTGAGAGATAGTGTCAAGTGTTGAGTGCAATCGACTTAGTAAAGCCTTGAGTAAATCAATTGTACTTCGATGAAAGTGATTAAGCTGGGTGTAGGGCTCGTAGAGATAAGTACGATGTACTGAACTGCATTACCCAATTTTGGTATTGATCTGCTTAATTTCGTATTTATTTTTCTGTTTTTGTTTGGTATAAAAAAATTAACAGTTGCTAATACAGTTACTTTATATCTAGTAACCGACAGAAACAGTTACAAGTAACTGCAGTAGAGCCTTACAAGTAACTGCAGCCAAATCGAAGAGTTTGCGAAACTATTGCCCCCTTTGGTTTTTCAATTGTTATCAGAGCAAGGTCACCGATTCAGAACTTGGTAGCAAGTTGGTGCAGATCTGAGTTTCGCGAACATGGATACAAGAGAAGGTGTATCGATCATCAGACCACCACTGTTAGACGACTCTAACTATCCTGGATGGAAATCATGGATAAGAGTCTTCATCCAAGCTCAGGGTACAAAAGCTTGACATTCGGTAGTACATAGCTGGACGCATCCGATGATTACTGATAATAAATGTGAGGCAGTTCAAAAAGATCTAATTAAATGGACAAGAGCTGAAGAAGAAAGTGCATTTGAAAACTCACAAGCAATGCATGCAATTTTTAGTATTGTTGATGAAGGACACTTTTCAATGATATCAGCCTGTGAATCGACTAAAGAAGTAGAGGATGCTTTGCAGACTATTCATGAAAGGTCCAAATTTGTGATAGCGTCAAAACTACAGATGTTAGTTGTGAGGTTATGTTAGTTGTGAGGTTTGAAGAACTGAAGATGGATGAAAATGAGACTATTGCAGACTTTCATGAAAGATTGTGAGATATAGCGAATCAGGCACATCAACTCGGGAAGAAATATATGTAATCTAAAACTAGTCAAGAAGACGTTAAGATCATTACTTTCAAGATTTATTCCAAAAATTACAGCAATAGAGGAGGCCCACGACATCAATGATCTGTTATTGGAGAAAATAATTGGAATTCTTCCAAATTTCGAAATAAGGGTAAACAAGAAAGAAGTAAAGAATTGACACTACAGTTTGAAACTGGAAAATGTATGAATGAGGTAGAAGATGAATTCGACAAGAATGAGAATATGGAGCTATTAACATGAGAATTCAGTAGGTAGCTGAAGAGAGAGAAAAAAAAGACCCGAGTTTAGGCAAAAACCCCACCTATCGAACATCAATTTCAAACAACAAGCCAAAATTCAAAAACGAGAAAGAAAGGTAAAGAGAATTCAATGCCATAAGTGTCAAAGCTTCAGACATGTTCAAGCGAAGTATGCTAACATCTTGAATAAGAGAAAAGGAAAATCCTATACGAGCACTTGGAATGATAACAGAGTATTTGACATTAGCCACCTCACTTGTGTTGGAACTCACAATTTAAATATAATAAATAACTCATTTTCAACTTTCATAAATAATAAAAATTAATTCTTTTAAAATAAATTTATCTTATTAATCAGTTAATGAAAAACGAAAAATCAGTCTTTTTTTATTCGTACAATACACACATGTCATTAATCATCTATACAATTGCAGAATTAGTTGTTATTATTTATTTTCTTATCTTATCCAATTCATCTTCTTTTTTCTTTTTCACACAGCTAGTCTTTCTTTATTCATATAATGGAAGTACCATCATGATTGCAGATTTAGCTATTGTTTATTTTATATAATTTTTTATTTTTTTATCCAAGTCAATTTATGAATAATGAAATTTGGAATGTTGTAAAATTTACTATTTCTCTTGGTATATAAAAATATTAAGTCATATGCAAATATAATTACTGTTAAAATTTAAAGTTTCTTTTTTTGAATGAATAGGTTCTTAAATTAATTAATAAAGAGAAGAATCGACCTATAAAAGAGACAAGAACGGAGCAAACAAAGATGGTGATTGCTGACGCTCTTACTTTGCTGTAAGATGATCTGTAAGTTGACCGGTCCAAAAAGTCAAATCATACTGACCACATGCGTATACTGTGTATACTTAATTATTTAAGTTGACCATAAAACTAGATCCAAAAGTCAAATCTTAATTACTGACCACTTGCATATACTGTGTATACTTAATTTTTAAAGTTGACCATAAAAGTAGATCCAAAAAGTCAAATCTTAATTACTGACCACTTGCATATACTGTGTATACTTAAACGAGAGATGACAATTAATAACGTGGTTTTGTTTCCCACCTTTTGCCTTTAAGGGAAAAACAACGTGGAACTTAAAACTCCACCCTAGCATGTTCTCCTTTAAGTTTCAAGGGTAATTTTCTTTTTCTTTTTTTTTTAAATAATATTCATGTGTTTTTTTTTAGTGGCTTGTAACTAGTCTTTTTAATTCTAGTTAGAGGATTATGTTAAAACCTTGACTTTAAATCGATTTTGATATCGAATAGTTTTATTAAATTCAATTGTGTATGGATATTTAATTAATTCATGAATTTCATTGATTTTATGATGGTTTTGGATTTTAGTGAATAGATGCATATATTTAATAATCCTAAAATAATCAACTGCTAATTAAAACGATAAATTTGTAATTGTTTGTTGATTTTAATAAGTGATAATCGACATAATTTTGATTCCTAGTTAAGAAGTTTAACATATGTCGTAGAATTAATTAATCTAATTGCAATAAACCATCTGTTGAGTTTATTAGTTAAAATTGAGTCTTTTTAGATTTTAAGGCTGTCGAAACATTAAATCCTACGAGCTGCCTCTGGGAATGTTTTTCGATTAGAGAGTAAATACTCGATTTGTTCGTGATTATCGTATAAGCTAAGGAAAGATTGGTTATTATGGATTTGTTCTTAATAACTAGAACCAATTTATTTATGAATATATTGAATTACTTTTGCATCAATGATCAATTGCATGAATCAAGGTGGAAATAAATTCATTTGACTATAAATCTGTTTTATTGAATTTCAAATCAATTCATTTTTGTTATTTTTAGTATTGCGCTTTAACATAATTTCCAAACTCCTTTTTTTACTTAATTGTTTGAAACAGATAAATCACAATTCCTTGATGAGACGATCTTACTCCATTGTGCTACGTTAATATTATGAGTAGTTTAATTATTTTTGATTAAGTTGACACTCATCAAATTTTGACACTATTGCTAAGGAATTGGTGTCAATGATTTATTTCTTTTATTTTTTTGTTTTATTTTTGTTATAGTTAATGCCCTGCTCTTCATGTACAAGTGAACTGATTTTTGATCTAGAAGTCGAGAAGACAGCTAAGGCTAACATAAAAGTGAAAAAAACAAGAAGATCATTTGCGTGCTTCAACGTCTTATTATAAAGAATTAGATCGTCAGTTTGAAGAGCAAGAAACTGAAGAGATGATTGTCGAAGAGCTAATCACCGAAGGAAGGCCAATGGGTGAACGACCATAATAGTGACCATTAAGGGATTTAGCAACTCCCGAGTTTAACCAGCAACCTTTATGCATTGAATTCCCTAGTAGTAATGCACCTTTTGAGCTTAAGTTTAGTTTGATACACTTTATTGCCTACTTTCCGCGAACTTACAGGTGAGGATCCCCATAAGCATTTGAAGGAATTCTATATTGTTTGCTCATCCATTAAGCCACAGGGAGATACTGAAGAGCAGATCAAGCTTAGAGCTTCTCCATTTTCATTCGCCAACAAGGCTAAGGATTGGTTATATTATTTACCGTCTAGGTCCATAATCACGTTGAATGAACTGAAGAAGCAATTCCTAGGGAAATTCTTCCCTGCTTCCCTCCCTGTAAACATCAGAAAAGATATTTGTGGAATCTAACAATTCAATGGAGAGACACTGTACGAGTATTGGGAGAGATTCAAACAACTATGCGCAACCTGTCCTCAATATTAGATTCCGGACCAGCTACTTATCCAATATTTTTATGAAGGTTTGCTACCAATGGATCAGAATATGATTGATGTTGCAAGTGGAGGAGCATTGGTGAATAAAACCATAGATAAAGCAAGGAGTTTGATCTTTAGCGTAGCCGCTGATGCACAATAGTTAGAGACTTGACAAGATAGCGCACCAAGAAGGGTTAATGAGATCGATGTTTATTCTACAGATCAAAGATTAGATGCTCTAACTTCTTTGATGGAAAAATTGGTTGTAGGACAAATTCAACAGGTCAAAACATGTGGTATTTTCTCCATAACCAGTCATACGACAAACATATATCCAACTCTTCAAGCAGACCCCAATTAGCAAATAAATGTCACAGGAGGATTTCCGGGACCACCGTAAAGTAGATATGACCGCTACTCTAATCACTACAATCTAAGCTGGTAAGATCACCCTAATTTTAGTTATGGTAAGAAGCCACCAAGATTTCAGTCACTTCCACCTCAAATGAGATCACCAATTTCACCGCCTCAAGAATCATCATCTTCTAAGCTAGGTATGTCTTTGTAAGAGATTGTGAAAAGTCTAGCTACTAACACTCAAACTATTCAACAGGAAACGTGGGCTGGTATCCAAAATTTGGAAAAGCACGTGTCCCAATTAGCCACAACCATGAGCAAAATGGAAGTTACGAAGGGTAAGCTCCATGCTCAAATAGAAATTAATCTAAGGGAAAACACTAATGTCGTGACTCTTTGAAGCAGAAAAGAGTTGCAAATTCATATACTTAAAGAGTAAGCAACTAAAAAGCCTCAAGCTGAAGAGAACAATACCCCTTAAAATGAATTAACAAAGGAGGTAAGTAATGAGTCGGTTAACACTAAACCTAAAATTATGATTCCCCTACCTTTTCATAGTATGTTGGCAAAACCAAAGAAAGAATTGAAGGAAAAGAGAATTGTAGAGACCTTTTGCAAAGTTGAAATCAACATCCCTCTACTGGATGCTATTGATCAAATACCAAGGCATGCAAGATTTCTTAAGGGCAATTGTTCTAAAAAGAAAAGGCATGAGATTAAAGAAAAATTGTAGTTAGTCAAAATGTGTCAATTGTTGAGCAAAGGAAAGTGGCACCAAATTGTGGAGATCCAGGTATTTTTTTCCATATCATATATTACTGGCATAGCTAAAATCGAAAAAGCCATGCTTGATCTAGGATCATCAATTAATGTCATGCCATTTTTAGTTTATAGCTTTTTGAATTTATGACCAATAAAAGCAACCAATGTAGTAATTTAACTAGTTAATAGATCCGTAATTTATCCTGAAGGCATGGTTAAAGATATTTTAGTTAAAGCGGATGAACTTATTTTTCCTGCTGATTTTTACATTGTGGATATGGGTAAAATGTATCCTCTGATGCTTTTATTATTCTTCTAAGAAGGTCATTCAGGAAAACAATTAAAAGTAAGATTGATGTTGATTTGGGTATTTTAACATTTGAATTTGATGGAAATGTTGTAACTTTTAATATACCAGATGCCATGAAATACCCAGATTACCATGATTATGTTTTTCATGTCAGCATGATTGACAATCTTGTGCGACAGCATTTTGAAAGTGATTTGGTGCATGATAAGTTGGAGGTCGTTTTAAGGAACAATTTGATAGATAAGGATGCCCAATTGGAGACTGAGATTGAGCTTAAAGACGCTATTATGGAACTTTCATCCATACTAGAGATAAAATGCAAGTCAGTGAATAGTTATATTCAGTTACCCACTATTTCTGAAAGAATTCTTCCTTTTGTTGAACAAGCTCCTAAGCTCGAGTTGAAACCATTACCAACACATCTCAAGTACGTATATTTAGGAGAAGCTGAGACCCTACTAGTCATCATTGTTAATGATTTGTCCGTGTTATAAGAGGAGAATTTGGTACGAGTGCTAAAAGACTATAAACAAGCCATTGGTTGGACCTTGGTAGACATAAAAGGGATAAACCCTTTAGTATGCATGCATCACATCCTCCTCGAACCTGACTCTAAACCTATGAGAGACCCTCAGCACAAGTTGAATCTAACAATGAACGATCTGGTGATGAAGGAAATTATGAAATTATTAAACTTAGGGATTATCTTCCCTATTTTTGATAGTCAATGGGTAAGTCCAGTGCAAGTGGTTCCAAAAAAATATGGCTTTAAATTGGTTAAAAATGAAAGTAATGAATTGGTGCCTATGAGACTGCAAATTGGATGGTGGATACGTATTGACTTTCGCAAGTTAAATGCCACCACAAGGAAGGATCATTTTTCACTCCTTTTCATTGATCAAATGCTTGAAAAGTTAGTAGGTAAAATATTTTTCTATTTCTTATATGGATATTCTGGTTATTATTAAATTGTTGTAGATCTGGAAGATCAGGAAAAAACAACCTTTACTTGTCCATTTGGTACTTTGACATATCGATATGTCTTTTGGATTATGCAATGCCCCTGGAACTTTTCAAAGATGCATGATGAGTCTTTTCTCTGACTTGATTGAAAGTTGTATTGAAATTTTTATTGATGACTTTATTGTTTATGGAGATTCTTTCAATCATTGTCTTGATAACTTGTCTAAGGTTTTGCAACATTGAATTGATACCAACCTTGTTCTTAATTATGAAAAATGTCATTTTATGGTTAAAGAAGGAATAGTGTTGGGTCATGTAGTTTTAGCAAGGGGTATTAAAGTAGACAAGGCCAAGGTCGATTTAATTACAAATTTACCATATCTAACTAATGTTAGGGAGGTTCGTAGTTTTCTTGGTCATGTAGGTTTTTACTGGAGATTCATAAAATATTTTTCCAAGATCGCTAAACCATTGTCCAGATTGTTGCAAAATGATGTGATTTTTGCATTTGGTGAAGATTTTCAAAGTGCTTTTAAGACATTAAAGGCATTGCCACATCTGCTCCAATAATACAACCTCCAAATTGGGGTTTTCCATTTGAACTCATGTGTGATGCAAGTCATTATGTTGTAAGGGTTGTACTGGGCAAAAAGTCGAGATAAATAGCCATATTATCTATTATGCATCAAGAACATTGAATCCCGCACAATCCAACCAAAAAGGAGCTTTTAGCTATTGTATTTGCTTTTAAGAAATTTAGGTCTTATTTATTAGGATCTAAACTTGTGGTTTATTTTGATCATGTAGTTCTTAAATATCTCATAGAAAAGAAAGAGTCAATGCTTAGGTTGATATGATGGATCCTTCTACTACAATAATTTAACTAGGAGATCAAAGATCGTAAGGGAGTTAACAACTCTGTGGTTGATCATGAAAGTAGACTAGTGCGCGAAGAAGATCCCTTACCAATTTTAGAGTCCTTCTTAGATGGGCAATTGTGGTTTGTTCAAGGTAAACAAGGGAAGGAACCATGGTTTGCTAATATATTGAATCTCCTAGTCACTGGTGTGCTTCCATATGATTTCAATAATTTTCAAAAAAATAAGATCAAAAGTTTTGTTGAATATTATATATGGGATGAACCATACTTGTGAAAAATAGGTTCAGATCAGATTATTCGCAGGTGTGTGCTTGATAATGAAATTCATTCCATTCTTACTTTTTGTTATGAGTATGCTTATGGTGGACATTTTGGTCCAAAAAGAACAGTTAGGAAAATTCTAGATAGTGGATTCTATTGGAAGACTCTCTTTAAGGATGCATATTTTGTTTTGCAAAGGTTGTGAAAAATGTCAAAGGGTTGGAAATATTTCTGTAAGGGATGAAATGCTTCAAACTCTTATTTTTGTCTATGAAGTATTTGATGTGTGGGGCATGAATTTTATGGGGCCTTTTCCTAGCTCTTTTTGTTTTTTTGTACATTTTGCTTGTTGTTGAATTTGGTGCATTAAAGTGATCAAAGGCATCTACGATTAAACTATATTGGCTTTCTAAAACCTACCCCATATGTTATTTCCCTTAGTTAGCCAAGTTGAAGCCTTAACCACTTTCTTTGGCATAAAACCACAAATTTAGCCCAAGCCTTGTGTTTTGACCTTCGTTTTTAGCTCTTTGTTAAAGGAACGAAAAATTAGTTGCTTTAAATTATTAGTTTATGGTTTGAGGTTGACATGTAATGGCACCATGTATGGTTATATTGAATGTAACATCCTGTTCCTATATTAAGAGTTAGAACCCACAAATATGGTACATGTGAGATTAATGAGAGATTAAGAAAAATGCATTTTCATTCTCATGTATATTGTTAGCATACATGCAAATGAATTTGAATTATGTTGCACACGTTTGAATTACTATACATACAGTCATTGGCATTCTGGGTTTAATTGAATTGTGATGTGATATTATTGAGAATTGTGAAATTGTTGTACTGATAATTTATTTGGAGAATGTATTTGCTAAACTAGACTTTTGGTGAATTTTTAGGAATAATTTCTAAAAATGATGAATATTATTGGATTAGGAAAAATGTCACTTGGCAAGTAAAATGATGGATGAAAATAGAGATAAGAAACCAAATGATATTCGAAAATTTTGAAAATTTGGAGATGGCTTTAGAATTTGTGAAAAGATGTTATTGGGAAATTTTGGTGATAATTGAAATGAAAAGATATGAGTTATGGAACTAGTTCAATAAGAACTAGTTAGTTGGGAAACTAACTAAGACCTTAAGAATAGGACAAGTGCCCAAGTGTAAAGTTAAGTTTTCTTAACTTTGAAAGACAAGTTACTGTTCTTGTCTTCACCTTTCTCGTAGCTTTCTTCTCTTAAGTTACATCTTTTACACAAATATTTTCATTAAATCTTCACAAAAAAAACCTTGTTCTTATCTATCCTTTTTCTACTCGCAACTTTGGTTTTCTTTCATTTTCCTCAAGAAGAACCTAAACTTGCCAACCTTTACAATAGTGTACGTGAGTTGCATGAAGTTTAGGGATTCTTGATATTTTGCAGATTTTGGAGCTATATCAAGTAAGTATTGTGTAAATCCTTTAGAATTGTTGTTTTATAAAACAAAAAAATGGTGATTCGTTGTCATGACATGAATAAGAGAAAAATAGACATTTCTCATGTTCACTATGAATATAATATGAAAATGGGGATTTGTTGATTTTTTGGATTTGATGATCATTATGTTATAAGTTAGTGTAGAAATGATATTTGGAGTTGAAAGGTCATAGAAAACATGTATAACTAGGTGTAGAAACTTATTGAAGAAAACAATAGTGAGGAACCTGTTTTCACTGTGTATACATATATGCCTATACGTGTATTTTGAGTATTTTAGAGATGAATAAGAGAATGAATTTAAAGTTGAAGAATAGTTGTAAGATGAGGATTTGAAATGAGAATGAATGATTTAAAATGAAATCTTGAGGAAAAATTGAAGAGAATGCAGAAAATGAAAATGTAGGAAAATGATAGTGGAGAAAGTGCAGAATAATGATGAAATGCATGAATGACATTTTTTTTCTTCTGTTTTTGATGATTTTATTTAAGCATGGATTTTGGATTTTTTTTGTGAAAGATTGGAGTTGAATGGAAGTTAAAGAGGAAAATGCAAAATGTTCATGAAATGGAAAAAAATTACAGCAATTGAAGATAGATGAAATGCAGAGATGGAGAAAATAAAGTGATTTTTCTGGTTTTGAAATTTAGTATTAATTCCTTGTTTTTGATCTGTTTTTGAATGTGTTGGATTCCATGGAAGTCAAAAATGTGATGAGACGAGTTAGAGCAGTTGATTAAAAAGAAGAAGAAAATTTTGTGGAGGTTTGACAGGAGAAGAAGAATTGCGTTTTTGGTGGAGAAAGAAGGAAAGTGCGATCATGCAATTTTCAGGACAATCGCAACTTTAAAAAGGCGAGTAAGCAATCGCAACTTTTGAGATCCATTTCAAACTAATGACATGGGACTTAAACCATTAGATTCCAAAAATGTTGTTCTACATCTCCACTAAAAATTATAGCCATCTGAAATCAATTGGGAGAGATTGAGTGATAAATGTGGGATGATTGTAACATCCCATCTCCGATGGGAAGGGTATTTTAGTAATTTGGGATGTGTTAGGAGTATTGAATTATATCTCGGCATGAACATACATCATACAGCCTCTCTAAATGGTGATTTTTGCCTGTGCAC
>JAOSBK010000006.1:4168719-4186339 GCA_027568895.1 Erythroxylum shatona | reverse complement strand
ATAATTCTAATTCACAATTAGAATTAGATAAATTAAAACTCCTTTTAATTTATCTTTAATTCTCTAATTAAATAATTAATAATCATAAATCATGATTGACATCTAGCAATATGTCATGATTACCTAAATATTAGACATGTCAAAGTGATTTACTTAACCTATCCATGCATGGCTATAATGTATAATTTAATCATTACGTCATTCAATATTCTAATTGGACAGAGTATGGATATAGTGTCTACTCTTATCATCCAATTATGTTCGTTTTTGCTAATTAGTAATTGATTTGTAATTGAAATTCGAAAACTCCTTTTTTAAATATCATTTCACTCTATTAAGGGAATTTCATAAATCATCACTAATCAAGAGCAGTAGAATATTCTCTCTAATTCTTTAGAGTGACGAATCCTATATTGACTTACTCAGCTATCTACATATGGCTCATATTGTATCCAATTACTACCAATGGAACTATCCTAGGATGATTCATAAGTAGCATCAAAACACAGTAATTCTCATATTAGATACCTTGGTAATCTCAAGTCTGAGGATCAATTATACAACCATCATTATAACATAATCTATAGACACATAAGTAATATTCCATTTGGAGTTCTCATAATTGGGTTAGTTCAGTGACGTATTCTCTAATAATCACCTACACATTAATTCAAGTATCTCTATATTTTAATTTATGAGATCAATTACTTTCTTTATAAGAAAGAAACATAACGTGTGCTAGTTTTACCGCTTCAACAATATCTAATCTTGATGAAACTATAACTAAGAACATTTAGGAATAACACATAAGTGTAAATTGAATCTCATAATTATGATCTCATCATAATTTCAATTACACAATAATTATTTCAAGGATTTTATCTTTAGTATTAAAACAAAAAATATAAATGAGATGAATACATAAAGATAAATAAAGTCTTTTCAGTAATAAAGTATAATGTCATGCATTGATACGCATCCAATTGATTGGTTGCAAAGGCATAAAATAGCAATCTCCCACTATCTAATGCCATATCCATTCATATGTCGATCATGTCTCTTTTGAGACAATGGTTTAGTAAGAGGATTTGCTAGATTTTCTTTAGTGGGAACTCTCCAATGTTATATCTTTCTGCTCCACTATCTCCTTGATCAAGTGAAACTTCCTGAGTACATATTTGGACCGTTGATGAGACTGGGTTCCTTTACTTATGCAATAACATCGTTGTTATCACAATGTAATACTATAGGCTCCATAATGCTAGGAACCACTCTAAGTTCATTGATAAACTTATTGATCTAAACTGCTTTCTTTGTCACCTCTGATGTTGAAATGTACTCTACTTCGGTTGTTGAATCTGTGATGGTTGGTTGTTTGGAACTCTTCTAACTAACCACACCACCATAAAGAGTAAAAATATACCCTAACTATGATCTACTATCGTCTTGATCTGACTGAAAATTAGCATCTGAATGACCTTGAACTCTCAGCTCAGCTCCTCCATAGACCAGAAAAATATCTTTAGTCTTTCTTAAGTAATTCAAGATGTTTTTCACAACTGTCCACTGACCTTTATCGGGATTAGCTTGATATCTGCTTGTTATGCTCAAAGCATAAGCAACATCTGGTCTAGTACATAGCATAGCATATATGATTGATCCAATTGCTAAAGCATATGGAATACAATCCATTTTATCTCTCTCCTCTTGGAATTCTCTATGCTAAACATCTTTAACACTTTATTTATGTATTTGGATTGAGATAATCCAAGCAACCTTTTTGATCTATCTCAATAGATCTTTATACCTAGTATATAAGCTGCTTCTCCTATATCTTTCATGGAAAAGTTCTTAGATAACCATATCTTAACACACTGGAGCATTGAAATGTCATTTCCAATAAGTAATATGTCATCCACATAAAGCATTAAAAAAACAACTGCACTCCCACTTATCTTCTTATAAACACAAGGTTCATCCATATTTTTTATAAAGTCAAACTCTTTGATTGTTTCATCAAAACGGATGTTCCAACTCTGCGATGTTTGCTTAAGTCCATAAATGGACCTTTGCAACTTGCATACCTGATCAAGAAATTCTTTGGATTTAAAACCCTCAAGTTGTGTCATATACACATCCTCTTGCAAATTCCCATTGAGAAATGATGTTTTGACAAACATTTTCTAAATTTCATAATCATGGTATGCTGCAATAGCCGATAAAATCCTTATGGATTTAAGCATTCCTACTAACAAAAAAGTTTCATCAAAACCAACTCATCGTTTTTGTCTGTAACCTGTTGCCACTAACCTTGCTTTGTACGTATGTACATTTCCATCCATGTCAGTTTTTCTCTTAAAAATCCATTTGCACCCAATAAGTACTATACCTTCAAGTGCATCCACCAAAGTCCATACTTGATTAGTGTACATGGATTCCATTTTGGATTTTATGGCTTCTTGCCATTTTAAATAATCGATGTCTGACATTGTTTCTTTAAAAGTAGTAGGCTCATCATCTATAAGTGAAATGTTATCCTTTCCATGCTTAATATATAGATCTAATCTAGTGGGAGGACCAACGTACCCTACTAGTTCATCATGGACTATGTGTCTCTTGAACTCTCGGTTGTACATCATATATATTAACTTGAGGTTCTTATTCCATGTTGATGTGAACTTGTAGCTCTTGAACTTCTCTAAGTTCAACCTCGCTCCCACTACTTTCTTTGAGAATAAATTCTCTTTCTAAAAATGTAGTATGTCTTGAGACAAACACGTTTTGCTCAATAGGATGATAGAATTGATAACCAAAACTTCCTTTCAGATACCCCATAAATTTGCATTTATCTTATTTATCTTGAAGCTTATCAGATATAGCACACTTCATATAAGCTTCACATCCCCAAATCTTTAAGTGCGATAATCCACATCTTCTACTAGTTTGTATCTCATATGATGTCTTATCAACTGATTTAGATGGAACTCTATTTAGAAGATATATTGCAGTTTCAATTACGTATCCCCAAAAGGATATAGGAAGGACCGCATGACTCATCATTGAATATACCATATCTAATAGTGTACGATTTCTCCTCTCAGAAACTCCATTATGTTATGGAGTTGTAGGAGGAGACCATTGTGACAGAATCCCATTTTCTTTTAAGTAAACAAGAATCTCGTGGTCTAAGTATTCACCACCTCAATCTGATTTAAGTGTCTTAATACTTTTGCCAGTTTGTTTCTCTACCTATAGTCTAAATTCTTTGAAATTTTCAAATGATTCAGACTTTTGTTTTATTAAGTACACATAACCATATCTAGAATGGTCATCCGTGAATGTAATGAAATATGAGTATCCATCTTTAGCATTTGTGGACATAAGTCCAATACATATGAATGTATTAATTCTAGTAACTCACTAGCACGTTGTCCCTTTCCCTTAAAGGATAGTTTGGTCATCTTTTCCTATAAACAAGATTCGCAAGTTTCATATAATTCGTAATCAAAAGGATCCAAATATCCTTCTTTATGCAATTTTTTGATTCTAGTTTCATTGATATGACCTAACCTACAATGCCATAAATAAGATGGAGTTTAGTTAATTTACTTTTCTTACTATTTATACTAAGAATTGACCTTTCTAGATCTAACTCATTCAAACCATTTGTAAGCAATCCAGATTCATAATAAACATCATCTTTATAAAAAGAACAACTGTTATTCTTAATCATAAAGAAAAATCCATTCAAATCCAAATAAGAAATAGAAATGATGTTTCTTGTAATAACATGAACATAATAACAATTATCAAGTTCTAATATAAGGCCAGAAGGCAAAGCTAAACTATAAGTCCCTACAGCTAATGCAACAACTTTTGCTCCATTTCCAACTCATACGTCCACTTTGCCTTTCTTTAATGATCTATTCCTTAATAACATCTGCATGTTATTACATAGGTGAGAACCATAACCAGTATCTAATACCCAAGAAAGTGAAACAGAAGTAGAAAGATTGATCTCAATCATAAACATACGTGAAGAACCAACTTCTTTAAGCCTTTTATCTTTCAGGCTAGCAAGATAAGTTGGGCAGTTCGTCTTCTAATGTCTGTTGACTCCACAATGAAAACATATGCTCTTGTCATTACTCTTCTTCTTGACACCTCCTTTGGCTTTTACTACATTAGTAGAAGCCTTCTATTTCTTATTATTATTCTTCTTAAAGTCCTTTTTCTTGCTTTAGAAGAACTAACTAAAAGTACAGAACTAGGTTCCTTCTTAAGGCACCCTTTCGCAGTCTTAAGCATGTTCAACAGTTCAGGCAGTGTCATGTCCTTCTGATTCATATTGAAGTTCATGACAAACCATGAAAAGCTCGAACTCAGAGACTGCACCACCAGATCAACGCTTAACTCATAGTCCATGAAAAAACCTAATTGGGCCAATTTTTCAATATACACAATCATCTTCAGCATATAAGCATTGAATGAAGATCCTTCTATCATCTTGCATTGAAATAGTGCCTCAGAGATTTGATATCTCTCTACCCTACTTTGTGCACCAAATGACTCCTTAAGATGCAGTATCATAGTAGGGCCATCCATGTTCTCATGCTGCCTTTGGAGTTCAGGAGATATGCAAGCTAACATCACACATATAGCATGTTCAACGTCATCAATATAACATTGATATTTCTCCCAACCTTCATCAGTAGCATCTGAACAAGGTTCTGGTATAGCAGGAGTATCAAGAACGTATAACGTCTTCTCTTGCCTAAGAACTATTCTTAGGTTTCGTAGCTAGTCCAAAAAGTTAGGTCCAATCAGCTTATTAGCATCTATGATGCTCCTCAATGTTAGGTTGGTACTTATCTTCAAATTCAATATCCAGAAAAAACATAAAAGGAACAAAAATTAGTTTATATCCAAAAATGAAATAAAAAAGGGCATTAAAATTATTTGATTATTCCCACTATTTTTTACAAAATTATAGCCCTGACCATTATATCGAAAATTATCAAATAAGTTCTTAGTGGGCTAGGATCCTATTTAAAATTAATTGATCTTGAGTTTGCTCAACAAACCAACTAAAAATAAATTAGGTGTTTTTCAATCACATCTCATGTGACTCCTAGTATTGTTAGGTGACAACTTTTGCTAAAATATATCAAATATATTATTCATAACCCTGTCTTTAAAATTATATGATCATGAGTTTACTCATCCAAATCATACAATTTTAGTTAAGTAGAATCCATTAATTTAAGATTAAAATATATCCGGATTAAAGTGACCTGGAGTTTACTCAACAAGTCAAACAATAAACAGAATTTTGATTTCATTTTCAAATAATGGAAGACAACTATCATGTTCATAACGTGTACTTAATATTTTATTAAGGGATTTAAAATTTCAAAATTTTCAATCTCATCAAAAAATATAATCTCATTATATTTATAATTTCAATCATAATCCAATTATGAAAGAAATTATTTAAAACTTTGGTTTGATTCCAATCGTTGATTCAATAATAAATTAAATTTAATAATTCATCTCTTGAAAAATTAAATTAAATTCCAAAACCTTTCCTCATAAATATTCCTTTGAAAACAAATTTTCAAAATTAGTAAAACACCTTTTTCCAATTTTATTAGGAGTTGAAATTAACTTAATCTCTATTAAATTAATTACAAGATATTTAAGTTTTTAACAGCATTTAAAAAACACATAAAATAGGGGTTGGGGTATCTGGCGCATGCACTGACATGGACACGCGGTCAAATGAGTTGACTAGCACGTGTAGTGCCAATCACGTCTGCTAGAGACATCCTGCAAGGACGATGGGTGCGTGTCAACACGTGGTCAAAAGAGTTGACTGGCGCATGTAGTGCCAATCACATCTGCTAGAGACATCCTGCAAGGACGATGGGTGTGTGTGCTACATGCGCCCATCGTCTTCTCCACAAAACCATCTCCTTCTCACATTTATTCTTGATTAGCTTGAATGTTCTGCAGTTGTTGATGGAGTTTTGTACTATTTTCATCCTGAGAAGGAATAGGGGTTTGTTGGTCTGGAGTAGGATATAAGTTTTCTGCTACTCTTTTAGATCTTTTGTCTACTCAGACATTGTTTTGCAATTTGTATCCAAATTGATAGGCAGTATAAGGGTAAAACTTAGCTGATGCATACCAATTCAAATTTGAAAAAGGAACTCCATAATGGTTAAAAATCTTGATGAGAAACATCTTATAAGGTAGGCAACTAGTGCTATTCTTATGATTCCCCTTATCCGCCATGAACCTCATGATCATAGATAGAAGATTTATTATGTTCCTTTTTAGCAAATTATACACCACATAAGTGTCTAGCAAGCTGCACCCTTCAACTGAGCTACTTCTGGGAAAAATTAAAGTAACTGAAAGTGATGGAAGTATTAAGTCTAATTGTTTGCTCCAGGGTCTCCCGTCTTGGGTGTGCTCAGCATAAAGGTAGATGGATTTGACAACTTTGACTAACTTCAGATCATCAACTTCCCACTTATAACAGGAAAAATTAGTTCTTCCTATAGAAGATGGATTTGACAACTTCGATTAACTCCAGATCATTAACATCCCACTTATGACAGGAAAAATTAGTTCTCCCTATATAAGCTACTTTTAGTATACCTCCCAAGATTTCTTAAGAAATTAAATTTACACATTCATGCACCCATGAGACAATGGCTATCTTTCCATTAATTTCTTCGTTTTGTATATATGTGTATAATATCAGGACTAGCTCATCGTATACTGTCTCATCTAATTTCAGAAAAATTTTCACAACCAATGGCAAAAAAGTAAGGAGAGGTGAGTGTATATATGTCATCAAACATTATAGGAGGTAAGATCCGCCTTTCTTTTCTTGTATTGTGTTTAATAGCGAACTTCAGCTTCGATTGATTCAAACATTTTTTGTGATATTGATGTCTTTTCTTGCCTGTGTGCAGCTATCTTTATTTTCTTTGTGCTTTTTCTTTGGGAAATATCTCTTCTTAAGACAACTCTTTTCTATCAATAGGGTCCTTAATAGGATCTTTAGTTACAGGTACTTTGCCTTTCATTATTTCTTCCCTTTTTCTTGTTTTGGCTTCTTCTTTTTCTTTCTTTTTAACATTTATGGTTTCTTTTTGTTTAAAACTTTTATTGGCTTGTTTTGCAAGACTTCCTCTATTCGATGGTTGTCTAATCAATCGAGTAGATTCGTCATCTGAATCATTTTCATTTGTAATTCAGTGCACTTTCGGCACTTTCTTCTCTTGAGGTTTAGAGGAGAAAGGTTCAGTAATACGAACTTCATCATAGTTAATAGAAGAAGTTTGGGTTTTCTTTTGTCCTTTTGATTTTATTCTTTCCATTGTAGGTGAGCTTGGTAAAGTTTAAGAGAGAAAACAAGAGGCAATAAGAATGCAAAGAGCTAGGGTGTTGAGAGAATAAGCTACACATATGAGAATGACAGAGATGAGAATACGAGAGAAGTTTGTTTAGGGTATACTAAGTGATTCTTGAGCATTGATTTTATGAGAGGATGAGTAGATCTACAAGCTAGAAGAGGAAGCATAATCAGTTGCGTATCTTCTGATAAACGTATATTTATAGTTGTCAGACTGCGCACGCATCTTTGAAAAGCCCAAAACTACGCCATGAATGACTCCTTATTTTTATGATACATGTCATTTAGAATGTCAACCCGAGAAAAGCCTTCTAAAAAAAGAGGAGCCTTCTAATATAGAAGAAACCTACTAACCTAAGAGGAGGCTTATAAACTAAGAGGGGCTTTTTAAACTAAGAGAGTTTCTAAGGAATCAGAATAGAAGAAGCTTACTAAACGAAATGCAAAGACAAGTAGCAGAGAATATTCATGTAGAAATAATATCAAAGAGTTTGCATATACTAAGCTCTTTTCTTAACACGCAAAATCTATATTCAGATAGTGGCTTGGTGAAAATGTCAGGCACTTGATTCTCAATGTTAACATGCAAAAGATTAATGGTTCCTTTTAAAACATGATCTCTACGAAAATGATGATTGATTTCTATATGTTTAGTCTTAAAATGATGCACAAGATTTTTAGAAAGGTTTATAACACTAGTATTATCACATAATATAGGAATATGAGAAAAGTTTAGAGAAAAATCCTATAGTTGATGCTTCATCCATAAGATTTGAGCACAACAGCTGGCAGCTGCTATGTATTCCACTTTAGTAATCAAAAACGTTGTGCAAGTTTGCTTCTTGCAGGACCAAGATACTAGATATCCTCTAAGAAATTGACAGTAACTACTTATACTTTTTCGATCGACTTTATCGCCTACATAATCTGCATCATAATAGCTCACTATGTCAAATGAATTATTTTTTGGATGCCATAGTCAAAAATCTATAGTTCTGTGGAGATATCGAAAGATTCTTTTGACTGTTTGAAGTTGGCTTTCTTTTGGATTTGATTAGAAGCGTGCACAAAGACACACAGTAAGTATAATGTTTGGTCTTAAGCTTGTAAGATATAATAAGGATCCAATCATTCCTCTATACTTTGTCTCATCCATAGCATTGCCTTCTTCGTCTTTATCAAGTTTAGTTCCAAAGTATATGGGAGTACCTATCGGTTTGGCATTCTCAAAATGATATTTCTTAATGAGTTCCTTTGTGTATTTGTCTTGGCTACAGAAGATTGTTTTTTCTGTTTGTCTAATTTGTAATCCAAGAAAGAATTATAATTCTCCCATCATACTCATTTCAAACTCCCCTTACATTAATGCTGAGAATTCTTCACATACGGATGAATTAGTAGCACTAAATATTATGTCATCAATATATATTTGCACTATGAGTAAACCATTCTCCTTTCTCTTAACAAATAAGGTTTTACTTTTCCTCTTTCAAAGTTATTTTCAAGCAAAAAGTTACTTAACCTCTCATACCATGCTCAAGAAACTTGCTTTAAACCATACAAAGTTTTGGTTAACTTCATCACATAATCTAGATGGTTTTCATCTTCAAAACCTAACAATTATCTACTATAACAAAACCTTAATGTTTGCCACTAAAACAGTGACTCCTAGTAGGACCAAATAAATCCATATGCACGAGTTCAAGTAGCTAGTTAGTAATCACAATATTTTTAGGAGGGAAGCTTCTTTTGCTTTGTTTTCCTATTAAACAAGCTTCACAAATCTGATTGATCTTAAATTTCAAATTCGACAGTCCTCTTAATGACTCATTTTAGGAAATTTTTAATAAAATGCTCATGCTAGCATGTCCAAATCTTCTGTGCCAGATAAGTGAATCCTTTTCTATTGAGACAAAACACTTGTCACTTTGAGAAGATATATCTTCCAATTGAGCACAGTATATGTTTTGATTTCTAGGACCAACGAATACAATATTATTATTAGGAATGCCAATTATTTCACAATGTGTTGCATAGAAAGTAACTTTGTAACCTTTATCAAACAATTGGCTTACGCTAAGCACGTTATATTTCAATCCATCTACAAAAAGAACATTATCAATAGAAGCAGAGTTAGAATCATCGATTTTTCCAATTCTGGTGACCTTTACCTTATTTTTATTGGCAAAGACAACATTACCTTCGTCTTTCCTTTTAATATAGTTGAAATGTGACATTTCACCTGTCATATGTCTCGAACAGCCGCTATCAACTATCCATTGATTTTCTTTTGTCTCTATTTAGAAACATATCTGTAGAGTGTATTATCTCATTTTAGGTACCTAAATCTTTCTGGGCCACTTCACGTTAATGGATTGACCTTTTGGTCTCTAAACATACATTTGAGATGGTTTTTTCATTTTCTGAAAGTAACAAGAGTGACTAATATAACCATGTCTATCACAATAATTGCACAAAACATATGAATGACGGTTGTTATGATTTTTGCTACTTACCAAGTTCCTGCTATTTTGGCTATAGCTACTGTTGGATTTAACAAAGAAGTTTTTGTATGGCCTGATATTGTTATTTTCATTATATCATATTCCGGCCTTATCAAAAACACATTTACCACTTCTAAGTAATGCATCAAGACTATTTCTTCCATTAAAAAAATTAGTAAGATCTTTTTTCAAACGAAACAATTTTCTTAACACATTTTTCTTTTTTGAGTTTTAAAGCAGTAACTTTCTCTTCTAGTTGTTTTATCTTAGCAGAGTCATTTTCAAGTAATGAGTTTTCTAACTGAATTATTTTTTGTTCCAAGCATTCTTTTTTAGAATGTTTTTTATTATCATTTTTTGAATAAGTGACATTAGACGACAAATCTTTGTTTTTCGATTTTAATAATTTAATCTTATTCGTTAAAGATTCATCATTATCTTTTGACTTCTCAACCTTTTTGAAATACTGCACTGTTAATTTTTTGTACTAATCATAAAAGTCATGATATATTTCTCTCAATTCATCAATTTCAATATTAGAGTCAAAATAATATACCCTAATTATCTCCTGATTTTGCTATAAAGCGCACGCTACTGACTTCCTCAAGCTCTTCTTCTTCAAAGTTATCGAAATCCTCATCTAACCAAGTAGCAATCATAGCATGTTTTTTGTGTTTTCTATTTTATGTCTTATCCTTTCGAAGAAGAGAATAGTTTGGTCTTGTGTTTCCAACTTCTTATAGTGATAGCATATGATTTTATTATTTTGTGTATTGCTATTGTCGTTGCTACCTTTTGATAGTAACATGATGTTTCCTTCTCTTTCTTCATGAGCTTCTTTTTGTAAAAGCGGGCATATTTTCTGACCATGAAGTTGAATTCGTCATCTCCATTTATTTACAACTCAATATCACTTTCATCATCATTTGATGGAATTGATTCGTCAACTGCTTTTATTGTCATTCCTCTTCTATATGAGGATCCTTCATCTTGCGTAAGCTTGGCTTCATGAATCATTAAGTTTCCTTTTAACTAGTCAAGTGAGATTGCATTGAGATCTTTTTTAGTTTTCAGAGTTGTCACTTTAGGTCTCCATTCCTTTGGTAATGATCTTAGAATTGTTGCTACCAACTCCTCATTTGGATGTATCTTGCCCAAGTTTTTCAAGGAGGTGATGACGTTGTTGAAATGTTTAAAGAATTTTTCTATTATTTCTCCCTATTTCATGCAAATAGTCTCATACTGATGCACTAAAAGACTTATTCTACGTTTCTTTACCTCATTCGTTCCTTCAAAAGTGACTTGAAGTTTGTCCCACATTTCTTTTGTTGTAGAATAGTATAATATCTTTTTGTATTCTTTTGGAGATAGTGCACAGATCAAATGATGTCTTGCTTTGGCATTCAGCTGTATATTTCTTTTATCAGTATTAGTCTACACTTCTATGTTGTCAGTAGTAGGAGGTTTAGCTCCAGCTTTGATAGCTTGCCAAATTTTGATATCCACAGATTAAGATAGATGGTCATTCTCTCTTTCCAATAGGCATACTTGTTTCCATTGAAGTAAGGAGGCTTTAAGATGGATAGTCCTTCAAGGCTTCTTAAGTTGTTTGCCATGATCTATCACTTGCTGTTAAATACAATAAATGTGAAACCAAGCTCTAATAACAAATGATAAAGCAAACATATGCAAGAGAGGGGTGAATTGTATGTAAAAAATTTTACTAGGTATTTTAAATCTTTAAAAGCCTTCTTAAACAAATGGGTTGAAAAATGGAAAGGTCCTACTGAACTTCAAAAGGAACCTGCTAACATTTAAAAAGAAAGGAAATTGTTAGTTATTTAAAATACGAAAGAATTTTATTAATCGAAAGGATCCTATTCGCACTCAAAAAGAAAGGGGCATGTCAATTGATAAGAGCTTGCTAGAGCTCAAATAGAAATAAGCTTGTTAATTGATAGGAGTTTGTTAATGCTTAAAGTGAAAAGAACCTCTTACTTTATAGAAACAAAAGGAGCCTATTGAAAAACTAAAAAAGCCTCTTGAAAACACAAACATATAAGGTGAAAATTTAAAAGTTAGGAAGAGAGAAAGAATGACACATCATATTTATACTAGTTCAACTACAGTCCCCAAGTATCCAACTTAAGTATTTCACTATGAGAATCCTAGTATTAAATTTAACGAGCCCCTCTAAGCTCACAAGTACATATTTTTTAAGGTTCTCTAACCTTCCATACCGAAGTGTATAACAAGCTTCTAAAAGCTCACAAAAATAAAATGTAAAATCAAAAGTAAGTTCTCAAATAACAATTTCGCTTTTGATAGAGTGATTCACTTTCTAAGGCATAACAAAAATGATATGACTCTCGAGATTATACTTTCCTATGATTTTATTTCCGTAAAAAATACCGTTATCTATACAAAGAAATAAATCAAATTTAAATTTTGAAATATTATATAATTATCGTCAAAATCATTAAATATAAACCTTGAGCTAACAAATAGATTCAGAAATGTTTCCGCTTTTATGTCTTGATGATTTAATATGATTTTTGTGAGGAGTAAGGAAGTTGCAAGTTATGATTTAGCACAAAAGAAATAGAAGTAAGAACATAATGAGGAATTTACCTGTTACTTCTGTAAGGGTAGAACATAATGAGGAATTTACCTGTTACTTCTGTAAGGGTGCAGACCATAGGAAGAGGAGTTGCACCAAATATCATGTTTGGCATGTAAAGAAAGGTATATTTCTTGCTTTGGTTTATTCTAAGGTTAATTTAGCTTCAATGCCTAGAAACACTTGATGGAAAGACAGATGCTACTACTAACATAAATGTGTCTAAGCAAGGTTCCCTGAGTTGCCAAAAGTTAAGTGATGGTGAAAGATACATCTTTTTAGGCAATGGCAAGCAAGTGGAAGTGGAAGCAATAGGGGCATTTCAGTTATTGTTAGGTACTAGATTTCATTTGGATTTAAAAGAGACTTTTGTTGTACCATCCTTTAGACAAATTTTGGTTTTTATTTCTGCTTTGGACTAATTTGGTTACTCTTGTTTATTTGCAAAAAAATTAGTCTTTTTCAAAATTCAAATCTTATTGGTATTGGTTGATGGTAAATGGTAACCTTTATATTCATGATATGAATACTTAAGATGCAGTTACCTATATATCATGCATGAGAAATCCCAATCTCTAAATGTGTTCAAAACTTTTAAGGTTGAAATTAAAAATCAACTTGTTAAAATATTAAGTGTATCAACTTTGACCAAGGTGGAGAATACTATGGCAGATATGATGGTTTAAGTGAATAACAACTAAGACCCTTTACTAAATACCTGGATGAATGTGGAAGATGACCTAGTTAAATTCCATTAAGTCATACAAAATCCTATCTCTCAAAAGTGAATTGAAGCCATGAATGAGGAAATAAAGTTTATAAAAGGCAATGATGTTTAATATCTTGTGTCATTACTTGAAGGTGAAAATCCCATCAGTTGCAAATGGATATTTATGATCAAGAAGGATTCTAAAAGTAAAGTGGAAAGATGTAAGGCATGTCTAGTTGTTAAGGGCTTCACTTAGAAGGAATGATTACAAAGAGACTTTCTATCCAGTTTATTTAAAAGACTCTTTTAGAATCATCATGGCATTAGTGGTGCACTTTGACACTGGGTTACATAAAATGGATATTAAAATTGCATTTCTCAATGGCATCACTGATGAGATGATTTATATGGTACAAATAGAAAATTTTGTGCCAAGAGACCTAAAAGAAAATAGTTTGCAAATTAAAGAAACTCATCTATGGAGTCAAGCAGACTTCTCATTACTGGTATTACAATTTCCATCACTGGGAACAAATATACTTTTCTAGTTTTGTTTATCAATGATATAATGCCTACTAGTAATGGTGTACGCTTATTGCACTAAACTAAAAGAATTCTATCTCAAAATTTGGAGATGAAAAATCTTAGTAATGCCTCTTTTTTATTAGGGATACAAATACATCAAGATAGTTCTCATAGTATTCTTAGATTATCACAAACATTTTATAACAAGAAGGTTCTTAATAGATTTGCACACAAAACTATAATCCAAGTAATACCCTTATATCTGAAGGAGACAAATTTATTCTCTATTAGTACCCTAAGAATGATTTTAGGGCTAAAGAGATGCAAATGATTTATTATGCATTAGTAGGAGGGAGTATTATTTGTGTTCAAGTATGTACTCATCCAAATATTGCACACATTGTTGGGATACTAGGGAGATATTTGAGCAATCCTAGACTAAACCATTGTGTAATAGCCAAAAGATTCATAAGGTATTTACAGAAAACTAAAGACCATATGTTCACATATAAGAGATTAGATAAGCTTAAGATCATTGGGTATTATGATTTTGATTTTGCCGGATGCCAAGATTGTAAGAAATCTACTTCAGACTATATCCTTTTGTTGCCAGGAGGAGTTATTTCCTAGAAGAGTACTAAGCAAACATTCATAACATATTATACCATGGAAATGGATTTTATAGCATGATATGAAGCATCCAATCATAGGATATGGCTGTAAAATTTTGTTAGTAGGCTACGAATTATAAATGGCATTGATAGCCCACTAAACACATTTTATGACAATAATTTAGCAATCTTGTATTCTAACAACAATAGGAACTCGACAAATTCTAAGCATATAGACATCAAGTTTCTAATGGTTAAAGAAAGAGTTCATAGTGATCACGTGTCTATTGAGCATACTAAGACAAACTTCATGGTTGTGAATCCTGTCATTAAGGGACCATAACCTAAGGTCTTTCATGAGCATATTGCTCGTATGAGTATAGTACATTAAGAGGATGTTACAATTTAGTGGGAGTTTTTATCCTTAATAATTTTAGAAAATAGACACATTATATAGTTATTTTATAATTAACACTACAATAATAAAGTCAACAATTTATTTCCAATCTAAATGTATTATTAGGTTTCTTTTTATAAGGAATAAAGTTTAAAGAATAAATTTTAAAGGAGGATTGCTTGGAAATAGTTATGTTAAGATCACAGTATGAAATTTCTTTGCTACACATCCATTCCTGGTCCATGTCATTCATCTACACAAATATATGTGACCATTGATGGGTTTAGTTATGCTCAATATAACGTAAACCACTTTAATCCCTTATTGGTACATATGATGGACAAGAATGTTCTAGATACCTCTAGTGATGATAGAAAGGGAAAATAATGCTCAATAATGAGTCTTATAAAGAAAACATAAGTCAAACTGGCAAAATATTACACGCTTTATTCTGAACCTATTTTTTTACTAGGACAATCGATTAGAACATGCTTAAATTTGATGTTAAACAATAAGTCTATATGAACCTATCTCTCCATATCATAGATTACACAAACACATTTAATATCCTCATATAGCCTTAATGCATATCAAATAACATAAATCAATCACCACAATACATCAATTTACACTTAAAATACTTACTCCATAAAATATAATTATAAACAACAGTTAGAAATATGTTAGTGTCTAAATAACAACTTAAATCATAGATATAAATGCAATTTTAACTATATATCATGTATCATGCAATTGACACACGTTCAATAAGAATAAAAAATCTAAAATTATATCAATTTTGTCAAAAACTCTAATTTACCATAACCTAATTTACGGTTTAAGCAATTATGCTCAAAATTGAGATATTGAACTATGTAAACAAATCGTCGTAATATAAATAAATAATCAATAACATAAATAATTAAGACAGTCAATGTTAAAAAAAAAAACCCTAATTTATGTATACTACCTATCAATCATATGAAAGTAACTTAAATCTCTTTTTCTATGTTAAAAATTTTCCAAATGTTACCTAAATCTTGTCAATGTACGTTATTTAAATAACTAAAATCTTCTTTGTTTACCTTATAATTTGCATCTCACAACTTCTCTGTCACTTTCCTCTCATTTCTTTTTTTTTTTGTTTAAATAATGACTTATGTCATCAAAATCCTTTTTAAAAAATTTTGAAACATATTGATCGATATTAGTTGATTAGTGTTAAGAATTTGCTAAATACTAATCAACTAATGGCACAAATTAGTTGACCAATGAGCTCAAATTAGTTAACCGTGTCTTCCAATAAATCATTGAAACTTGTCTTAACTTTCTATAGCATCTTAAATTACCTTAATCTAATATTCTTATAAAAAATTATATCTAAAGTATCAAATAGTTAAGTGGTGATGACAAACTGAACCAATACCCTTCTTCACTAAATTTTCCTTCTTTACTTAACAATTATGAGTATTAACATAATTAATTAATCCTACATTCTAAATATCTAATATCAAAATCCAACTTAAATCTTCAATACTGAACGATCTTGTTAAGGAATTAAACCGTCAAAATCACAATCTAAAATTTTAGAGTCTCACAACCTATTATCTAGACTAAAATGGTCAAAGTAATTAGCAAGATAGGGGGAAAAAACAAATAATTATAAGTATTTAGTTTCAAACATTTTATTTTTATTTTTATTTTTTTGACTTGGAAAACAAAGTAAAAGGTATTATTTCCCTAATGTTGACATTGATCTTTTCAAAGTTTGTTTGAACACGTAAAGGATAATAAATAATTGGTTCTTGTTGAAAAGTTGCTTTCTTGTTGTGATGGAAAAGAAGGCTACTAGCTGGCTGTTGGAGCTTTCTTCATCTCTTCAGTAAGACTATCGTTCGTGGTGGGCACATGATTTCGGAAAATTAAAGACTTATATATGAATTGTTTCATGGTAATGAATCATTCAGTTTTTTTAATTTTTATTTATTTACTGAATATGGTCATTTCAATTCTTCTAAAATTTTAAATAAAAATTTAACATTATGGTTAAGTTTCTTAACTTATAAATAATTTACAAATTTATACATTTACGTTAAAAAATTTTAAAAATGTTTAGCACTGTAACCTAATTATTTTCTATATATCTTGCATGTCTTATCCTTGATCGCACTTGAGCAGTAATAAAAAGGCCAAAACAAAAACAGAAGCCACAGCACGCAGAGCTGTCCCTTGTTATGGATATAAACGAAAGCCAAGAACCAACATCCAACACGAACAAACCTCTCAATAGTCAGTAAACAATGAATGCGCTTGGCGTTCTACACCTGCTTTTCAGTTCCTGTCTTCTATTCACTTTCCAAGCCTCTTCGGCCTTAAATGAAAGGTCAATGTATATTGTACACATGGACAAGTCCATGATGCCTAAAACTTTTCTGAGCCATGAACAATGGTACTCGTCAATCTATAGTTCCACTAAATCTTCGCGTCAAACCCCAACAAGGGACTCGCTTATATACACGTATGACAATGCTGCCCATGCGTTCAGTGCGTTTCTGTCTTCAGAGGAACTTGAAGTCATAAAGAAGACGCCAGGTTTTGTTTCAGCTTACAAAGACAAGACTGTAACTGTTGACACCACCCACACTACCGATTTCCTTTCCTTAAGTCCCTTCTCTGGTGTATGGCCCGCTTCAGATTTCGGAAAAGATGTAATAATTGGAGTTATTGATACAGGGGTTTGGCCAGAGAGTGAGAGTTTTAAGGATGATGGCATGACGCCTGTGCCATCTAGATGGAAGGGCATTTGTGAGGAAGGACAAGAATTC
>JAOSBK010000006.1:4131581-4142685 GCA_027568895.1 Erythroxylum shatona | reverse complement strand
GGATACACGGTTGTTACTTATATAATTATAATAAATTAATATACTTAATATTAATCTACTACTTAATAACGATGGGATGGACGACCGTGCAACATATGGCAAAGGGAGGGTCAAACCACTTAAAAATATCGTGTTTAGCTTGACCTTTGCGAGTTATGGTTGTCACCGACAGAATGGTGAAGTCTGGTAGTTGCACGATCTTGCTCAAAGAGCTAATCATCTATAGTTGTACGGTCGTGAACATGCACGATTGTGACATAGAGGAGGCCATCTGGTCATTGCACAATCGTACACAAGCATGAACTTGCACTTCTATCTGATAGCTTTTTGCACTCATCATTCTTTTTTCATTTTTTAATTAAATATACTTAAAATATAGCTAATTAATTAATTAAATTTTAATTAATAATAATTAAATTATAATTAATTAATTATAATATAATATATTTATTTATTTATTATTTATTATTAGCAATTAATTATTGTTTATGTTATTATTAATGCCTGTGATAAATTTATTTTTTTCATTTTTAATTAAATATACTTAAAATATGTTTAATTATCAGTTAATTAGAATATAATTAAATAATTGATTTATTAACATATTTTTATTGATTAATTAATTATTAAAAATTAACAATTAATTATTAATTTATTATTATTAATTATTTACTATTCTTAAGAATATACTAATTGTACATTTTATGGGCGAGAAAATATATTTCTTTTTCATTTTTTAGTTAAATATAATTAATTTATAACTAATTAATTAATTAAAATATAGTTAGTGCTTATAATTTTTGTTATTTTTAATTAAATATAATTTATATATAATAAATAGATTGATTAATTAAAACATAATTAATTGATTAATTAATTAACCGACGGTTCTCATTCTTTACTCCTTACCTCTCGCTGTCATGCCTATGACTTATTTAGTCACAGCTGTGACTCATTTCATTTTCTTATGTTTTGTGTTTTGTTTGAAAGTAGCCACATTTATAATGCACTTACCATTTACTAAAAGTAGCCACATTTGTAGCAGCCCACTTTCGTATGGCATATCCCTGAGCATACCAACGGTATTCAGGAGCATACTCTACGTGGGTAGCATACTAGAACAATCAGTCAATCAAACTCATTACAAAATTTTCAAAACAAAACATGCATATGCGAAAAATCAATAAGCTAATTGGGTCTGCTTTATTCGTAGACATTTTCATTCACAAGTGTTACTACACTCATTGATCAATCTCATTTACAAACATTTCTAATGTAGACAGTTATTACAAACAAAATTATTTAAATACACATAATGCAATAATTGTGGAATACACAATTTGATACAAAAATAAAGAAATACAAATACAGACGCGAACTAATCCTAACCTCTATCTCTTACTCGAATGCAGTGGCTTGACTCCAATTTGTCTAACTAGAGATCTTCTCTAAGCATGAAAAATAATGTTGCAATTTTGGTGAGTTTTACAAACTCAGCGAGTTAACCATCCTCGATGGTTCACTCATATCATAACACATCAATTCATATAGTCACATAATTCACATCAATCCACTAGTAATCATTTAGTATCACATAACATTTTGTTCACAATTTTCATGTTCTCATTCAAGACAATTCAATAATCAATTTAAATTATTCAAAGCATACTTATTAAATGTATATGCAATGCTCATAAAACTCATTTTTTATTATTACGTTGTTGTGACAGAGTGTCTTTTTCACTAGCTCATATCCCTTGTGGAAACTGAGCTTATATAAGATAATGTTCCATATCCCTTAGTGGATACCGAGTATAATAGCAATTGAGCCAGAGGCTCCATTCTGAGCTTTAAGCTCTTTTTACTGGTAACTCCGGTTACAACAATCTTTATATTTCATGCATTCATATAATGAAATGCATCACATTTATATATTTTCAACAGTCATCAGATTTCAGTTTCACATTCAGAACACATTTATCATCGGACTTTGGTCTGACATTCAACAAAAATGTTGGGTACATTTATTTTAGTCAGTTTCATATACAAGGAGCACTTCCAATATCTTATTCATTCATCAAAGCCTTGAACTTTCAAAGTCTGGAATCAACACAATCACATTCACAAAATAATTCAATATAGAATTGGAAACAAACAAATAATCAAGTGAGACCATCTGGATTACTCACAGTACGCTCCAGATTAGTATTTGCTTTCAACATCCAGAAACGTCTGGATGCGGACGTTTTATCATGTATCCACATCGTGCAATACACACATTACTAATTGCAAAATCATATAAACATTCGATCGTACACATATATATGTGTGTTATGTATAATACATGCTTAATGACAATCCTGGGTATATTAACTAAATTCACATCTTATGTTCATTCACATTTTATAAATCATATGCATCTAATTAAACTTAGGTTTACACTTTATTTGTACATGATCATTCTAAGTACACTATTCAATCTTTATCCTTTGTATGTGTCTAGGTTAGTCTTAGGCTTACACCTTAAGAATACCTGGTTATTCTAATATCATAACTCGATTTCTCTTCATTTTTTTTCTAACATTATATGCTCTTATTATACCCAATTCTCATTCACATTCGCTTAATACATATTACTCAACTCCTTTGAATCATAACTACAATCATATGAACCTCTTCATTCCTATTGTACTCATACCTTTGGGTCTTTGATATCATCAATCCATTCACTAAGTTGTAACCCCAATTATCACTTCATACATATCACACATTTAATCACTTAATCCAAGCATCATTCTAGGTTTAATTCAAGCTCCATTTAAGCCTAATTAAAGTCCAAATAGACAGTGAATGTCTGCTGAGTAGACCTTTATGGGTCACTTATAGAAATGTTAAATTTTGACCCTTTAGACAATAGAATCTCTCCTGGGTTTTCATAGAAGTTTTAGAACTTGAAGTTCTCTTTGAAAGTATACTTAAATGATCTCAATCCGAGATCCATAGCAAAAGTTAGGCCTCTTTCCCCAAAACCTATCCAATTGCATTCTTATTTTCTAGATTTCTGACTCTTTACTTACTACATTCACTATATTATGCTTGGTATATTATTTCTAGTTTAATTACTCATCATTTCCCCATCATTCTTAACTCCATTTCAACTTAATATCATCCATAAACAAATTATAGTTCATGATTGCTCATGAACACTAAAAACAAAACAAAACATATACATATATATTTTCATCATTAACTTTTTGCACATATTCATCTTCATTTCCACCTTCATTAGACTTCTAACTATCACGTTAATTCATCTAATTTCAAAAACATAACTCAACTTTCACGTTCATTATACCCTTAATTTGCAACTCATAACATCTACATAACAACTCATCACTCATGGTTTTCATACTCTCAAAATAGAACACAAACACATGTATGCATCCATCAATTTACTGCACTCAGTACTCAACTTCAAGTTAAATTTTGAATAGAATTTGAATTCAATGTCTTCATAAAAAATGTAGCCATATGTCTTTAATTTAACCCAAATTAAAAATCATCCCATTTGGATATCTACAGATTGATTCATGGCTAAAATATCGATGCATATCTAATGAAAATAGTACAGCTAACATATTCCAACACACTTTAAACACCATTACCACTTTATCTCTAAACTTTTATCCTAGTTCTTCTCTTTTCAAGACACTACGCTTGGCTTTTCTTTAACTTCAATACTCAATCCAATCCATTTCTAAAACAACCAATGATCCACGTTTTTATACATCAAAAACAAAACATGAAATATCCATTCATTCATCAATTTACTACCTTTTTTAACAACACAAAATAGGACATAATCATATCTCTATAACAACTTATGAATCATTGATCATCACATATACAACAGCAAGACATTTATATATACATTTCATCACTCACGATTCACCCACATAAATTTCATGATCAAGTCATCAATCTCAAATTACTCATCATGTTAGTTTCATTTAACACTACCCATGATGATTAAAGCATAACATACTTGATTTAGCTTCAAAATCTTCAAAATTTCCAAGAAACCCTAGCTTTCCACGCATCTCATGGTCATCCACATAGAGGTGGAGTAGGTTAGGTTTTCTAGTGGTAAGATGATGAAGATAACAATAATGGAAGTAACAAGTGAAGGATGAGAGCAAGATTCAACATTAATGTTTGGGAGAAGAGAGTGTCGTAGATGAAGACATAACATGAAGAAAATGAAGAAGGGAGCATAAGTAACGAAAATAATGGGTGAAAGACAAGGATGTTGATCTTTCAAAGAAGAAAATATCGTGAGTGGTGAGTGGCAAGTGTTGTGACACTTGTCACTTGCCACTTGTCAATTTTTTGTGGTCTCCAATTGGCTCTTTTAACAAACTAGTCCATTTATCTCCAATTTTCAATGACACTTATCATTAAATCCCAAGGTCATTTATAAAAATTCTCATTGCCATTTGACTCTTATTTCTACTACTACTCATCAATTGTTCTGCCACTTGACATTTTTTTAGTCCAAAAATACCCTTAAATTCCAGAAAATTTTCATATTTCACCAAAAATTCTAATTCACTACTTATACACTCCAACTCAATTTTTAAGGCACATAATCCATAATTCACATTATAATTGCATTAAAACAGTCATTTATACCCAAAAAATGTCAAATGAGTGCATGAACAATTCACTATAATATGTGCCATAATCAAATTCACGTGTGTGTATGCTAACATTATGCATGAGCATGAAATGCATTTTTCTAATTTGTCATTGCTATTTCTCAATTATAAAAATCTAGGGTGCTAACCCTTAGTATGGAAGCGGGATGTTACAACATTTCCACCCCACCATTCATTTCATGAACAACTATGACTTTTAGGCATTATACTCTTGTCATGGTTGTGGCTTAAATTGTCAGAGTTGTGACTTATGCTCACTTTCACGCACGACTGTGACTTAACAAGTCACAGCCATGTATGATTATAATTAATTAATAAACTTAATATTAATATATAGTACTTAATAATAATATTATAATAATAAATATGCAATTCACGGTTGTGACTTATATAGTACTTAATAATAATATAATAATAATAAATATGCAATTCACTGTTGTGACTTATCAGTCACAGCCATGAAGAGCTAATAATAATTAATAATAATAAATTAATATTAAAACACCCACCTATGACTCTTTAATATATAGACTTAGTCATAACAGTTACATAAATACACAAAATAATTTTTTATTTACTGTGTGATTATTTTAAATTAATTATTAATCGTTGTTATTTTTGTATTCTAATATTAAATTTAAATCTTAACCATAACCCTGTATTATTAATTGTTAATTTTTGTTAAGTTTTTTTGTTAAATCAGAAATTTTATAAAGATCTAAAGGAATGTACAATGTTAGAGACTACTTAGTCAGTGGTCTCTTTAAGGCACAAATAACTAAATCTCCTACCGAATGTGCTTGTTGAATAAAGGGGCTAAGTTTCATAAAGGAACTTAAATTAACAACGTAGAGTCTCCAAACCCCTTACGTTTCACCCTCCCTTATAGAAAACTCAGCACACCAATGCTCCAACCTTAGCCGCATTAGAACCCAACAATGACCAGACATATGTTAACCTCCTACAGCCAAAACCATAAGCCAAATGAGATGAAACAAACATAAGAAAACAGAAGCTCTATGGTAAAAGCCTTATCCTTCTGCTTGTCAAAAGAAGAAATATGTCTTGAAAGCTTGGGAGATCGCCATAGATATTGCCACTTTGTTGCTATGAAGGCTGGAGGAAATTTGAACCTCCAACTCTCCGCCTGTCTGCTCTTATGATGGTGTCTCACATGCTGTTTGGCAAATGAAGTTCCTGTGCTATTAAACCTACAGAAGAAAAATGTTAGTGAAATTGAAACCTTCTATTTGAGTTACCTCCTCTAGGTGTTTGAGCTCTGAATGTCCATAACTTAGGAGATTACTCTGAGGCTTATACTCCCAACATCCTTGGCTTCATCTTTGAATGTCCTTGCATTCCTTTCAGCCCATATATGGTAAAAAATAGTAGGTAGAAGGATAGGGAAATTGTTGGTGTCTGAAGGTCTTGACTGGGAGGAAATATTAAACCAAGAGAGGATAGAAGGAAGGGTTGGCTGATTAGGAACATGTAAGTGAAAGTGTGAGATACATCGGTCCTACACCAATTTAGAGAATGGACAAGCAAAAAACAAGTGGTCAATGGTTTCATTTGCCAATAAACATAAGGAACAGTGGTTAGGAGTTTGGAGGAATGAGAGTTTATCGCGGGTTTGTAACTTTTGAAGGAAAGCAAGCCAGAGGATAAAGATGCACCTTGGTCTACTTCCTTTGAACCATACTAGCTTGTGCCAAGGTATTTCCTATAAAAGAGGTCTCAAGAATTTATATTCTGAGTCATTGGTATACTTTCTTGTGGGGCTAGTTAGCCATTCCAAACAATCAAATTGGGTACTATTGGGCTGGTATGAAGGTGTCTCAAGGTTCCTTATGATCTCAATGGATGTCTCATGCCACCGCCACTCATCTTGGTTGATTACTTCAGCTACTCTGGCTATCATTGGAAGCTCCGAGCTATTAATCTCCCTTGGAGAAGAGAAATTCTGCAGTATTCCTCTCTAGTGCCATGGGTTCTGCCATAAAAGAGTAGATATACCATTGCCTATTCTAAATCTAAATTGATTCCACATTTTGTCCCTCACATATAGAATTTTCCTCCAGCTTCAAGAATTATTAGAGGTAGGTTGAGCATTCCAGAAGTTTTGTCGTCTCAGGATGATGGTATTCACCCATTTAACTCATAGTGCCTCCTTATCAACAAAAAGAATCCAGATCCATTTTCCTAACAGGACATGGTTCCAGGTAGTCAAATGTTTAACTCCTAAACCACCCTCCTTTTTCGGTCTACAGATATCACTCCACTTAACCTTTGTATGAGATTTCAAATCAATCGTCCCAGACCATAAAAAATTCCTAAGCTTAGACTCTATCTCCTTAAGGATGGAAGAAGGGAGTACAAAGTGGGTAGACCAATAAACTTGAAAAGAAGAAAGAACTGATATTACCAATTGGATTCTACCCGCATAAGAGAGACTTTTGTGAGTCCATCTGTTGATCCTCTTTTCTGTTTTGTCCAAAAGAGGGAGACAATCCCTCTTAGATAACCGGCCTGTAATGAGGGGAACCCTTAAGTACCGTATGGGAAGAGTACCTTGCTGGAAACTAGAAATAAGTTTCATTTGATGATTCAGATAATTCACATCCAGAGATTTAAAAAAATTGACTCTTATAAGTATTCATATCCATACCAAAAAACATAGAGAAAGTATACAAAGAATCTAGCAAGGTCTGAGCAGATAACAAATTCGCATGGCAAAACATCAAAAGATCGTCAGCAAATAAAAGATAATTGAGTTTAAGACTTTGGCATCTCCAATGATGTTTAAAAGAAGGGCTAGTCTCTGTACAAGCTTTCAAATTCCTGGAGAAAACTTCCATACAAAGTATAAAGAGGAAAGGTGATAAGGGATCGCCCTGTCTTAGACCTGACTTGCCTTTAAAAAACTTTGAGGGTGAGTCATTGATAAGGACTGAATAGGAGGGAGTGGTTATGCATTCTATAACCCAACCTAAGAACTTCAAAGGAAGGCCTACTGCTTCTAGGACATTAAGAAGGAAATCCCATTGAATTGAGTTGTAGGCTTTTTGAAGGTCCACTTTAAAAGACACCTCCTCTGATTATTAGAAAGGTAATAGTTCTTGAAGATCTCTTGGGCCAACAGTATATTGTCCCCTATTGTGACGGGCTTTCAGGATGCACGGTTGTGAAGTCACAACTATGCATGTATAATTATAATTAATTAATATATTTAATATTAATCTAGTACTTAATAATGATAAGATGGAGCACCACACAATATATAGCGTCAAACCACTTAAAAATCTCGTGTTTAACTTGACCCTAGCAAGTTCTGCCTATTAGCCTCGTGCTTGAGCATGAGGGTGACAGAAAGGTAAAGTCTGGTAATTGCACGATCGTGACAGATAGGAGGCCATCTAGTTGTTGCATAATCGTGCACTACTATCAAATAACTTTCTGCACTCTTCATTTTTTTGGCCATAACTTCTTCTCCGAACCTCCGATTGACTTGAAATTTGAACTGCAAGCTCCTCACACATTGTCCTTCCTCTCCACCAGATTTTATTGCCATTTGAATTCTTAAATCTGAAGATAACTGTGACTTGCATATGACCACGTTTTTCAGCATGGACGCTTATTGTTAATTAATTATTTAAATCCTAGAACTTCAATAAGAACACCATGTTTTTTGTCATTTTTTATTAAATATAATTAATTGACTAATTGAATCTTTTCTCACTTTATCACCTTCGTCATGCCTGAAACTTAATCGTTCCAACTGTGAGTCTTATGCACGGTTGTGACTTATTAAGTCACAGCCGTGACTTATATTCATTAAGTACACAGGACAAATATATTTCTTTTTTATTTTTAATTAAATATAATTAATTTATAACTAATTAGTTAATTTAAATATAATTAGCGCATATATTTTTTATCATTTTTAATTAAATTTTATTTATATATAATTAATTGACTAATTAAAATATAATTAATATATTGATTAATTAAAATATAATTAATTGATCAATTAATTAAAATAAAATAAAATACTATTATTTATTATTAGTTATTGTTAAGTTAATTAAGTCTAGGAGTCACAGACATGACTTGACCGTCACGCCTATAACAAAGGTATTTTTTAATTTCTTAATTAAATATACTTAAAATATATCTAATTTATTAGTTAATTTTTAATTAATAATAATTAAAATATAATTAATTAATTGATTTTAAAATATAATAAATGTATTAATTAATTATTAATTATTAGCAACTAATTATTGCTTATGTTATTATTAATGCCTATGGAAATTTTATTTTTTATTTTAATTAAATATACTTAAAAATATATTTAATTATCAGTTAATTAAAATATAATTAATTAATAGATTTATTAAAATATTATTAATTGATTAATTAATTATTAATTGTTAACAAATAATTATTACTTTTGTTATTATTAGGTATTTACTATTCTTGAGTATATACTCATCGTACATGTTATTATTAATTATTAACTTTATTAATAATTTCTAATTATTTATTGAATGGTATAAGCACAATAAATATCACAAAAATTTGTCATTGCATCTAGAACAACAAGAGTTCTACAAATAATTCAAGAACAACTCCTACAAAGTATTTAGCTGCTTATAATCATGAACAATCCGGCAAAATTCATGTTTAACAAAGGAGGGTCAAACCGCTTAAAAATCTCGTGCTTAACTTGACCCTGACAAGTTCCACCTGTCACCCTCGTGCTTACTCAGTTGAAAGACCATTAACAAGTGTGATAGACACTCACTCCATTTTTTCTTCTTTCAAGCACTCAAAGGTTATAAATATTCACTCATTTTTTATTTCATGTTAAGCATCAACTATGAGCTTGCTAGCTAGTCCAATCTCCACTACTAAATATCTAACATAAACATTAATCCAAAGGCCTTTACTTGGTTTTAATGAGGCCAAGGTAAAGGTACGAAAAAGATAAAACTAGGCTTTAAACCATAGGACTAATTGAGCATTTAAAATGATACAAACCAATAAAATATAAAAATATTGAATTTTTTCTTTCCAATTTGAAACATAACCCTACCAACCTCCCTTACTTTTTCCTTCTCCCCTTTCCCTTCATTTTCTTTTTTCTCTTCCTTTTTTTCTTTTTTTCCATTCCATTCCATTTTCTCCTTCTCTTTTTTTCTTTATTCCCTTTTTCTCTTTCTTCTTGATTTGATATGATTTGCTTTTTTCCCAATATATAACAACATATATACTTTTTAAATGCTCAACTTGCCCTTACAGTGGGTGCAATCAAAACAGATAAACAATAAAGGCCAAAGCTCATGTTTCTAGTTTTAACCAAAAATAAGTTCCATGTAAGCTCAAACTCAAACGAGCTCACTAAGGATAATATCATGATGGCTTTTTAAGATCTTAAGTTAAATCCTAAACGATTTCATCACTTTAGTGTTTGCATAAGATTATGTAATCTCAACTACTATTCGTAAGGAAGTTCTAGATTTGCTTAACTATGAAAGAATACTCTCAACAACGAATACTTTTAATTGGTCTCAAATTTTTACTGAGCAAAAGTCTCATTAATCTATCACAACAAGATAATATCCTTTCAATTAAAATCTAGGTCAATCAATTTATGCATGCAAATATATTTATCCCCTCAAATTATGCATTTATAATCCCAGTAAAGTTTAGTCAATAATCAAACATCTTTAACTATTAAACAAAAAAAGAAACACAAAATGTACAACAATCATAGTCAACATCACAAGAAATTAAATAAAAGATCTAAGATGCAAACAACATTGATTAAGACAAACAATAAAACTAAAAATAATTTAATGACAACCAATCAAAATAATAAAAGAAAAAGATAGAAATACAATACTAAGGTGAAGGTGGACGCTTTCTCTATCGAGGATTTAAATTCACTAGGAAATTCCTGATCTCTGCAATATTAGCCTTAATCTTGTCCAATCTCTCATTCATTCGCCGTTCAAATACAATAAGTTGATTGGTCAATGATTAATATTCAATAAAATTAGTTGCAATGTTAAAGTGCATACCTTCACGTGACAAAGTGTCATCCCCTTGTCTACCTTCACCTACTTCACCATGACTGCGCTTACTACTTGAAGCTTCTATTGTCTCGTCGTTAACAACAACATTATAGCACCCCACTCCCGCAATGACCCGAACCCGACATCGATAGTGATATCCAAGTTCGTGCCCCGCGAGGGTGGCGTGCTAGAGCACTCAATCATTCAAAAGTCAGTATAATTTTTTTTAAAATCATAAACACACACTATGCGGAAGCCAATCATCACATACAGTCAATAATAATTTCTATGGCCACTTGGGCCCTT
>JAOSBK010000006.1:4120002-4131481 GCA_027568895.1 Erythroxylum shatona | reverse complement strand
GTTTATCACAATTCAACCCCCCCTTCTTGTGTATCTTGATCTTATTGTATCAATATATTAACGTGTGATTCACTTCATTACTAAGTAGTATGGAGGATTAGGAATCAATTCATCTAGTAAAATGAATAGAATCTTGTTAGCAGAGAGGCTTTGGAGGATTTTCTGGGACAAAGAAAGTCTATATATGAGATGGGTACACATGTTTCATATCAAGCATAAAAGCATATGGTCAATTCCTTAAACTCTTTCACAATCTTACACTTTTTAATAGATTTTACATACAAGATCCTTCACGCACTTTCATATTAAGATGATGTGCGCAGTAAAGGAGATTAATCTTAATATAAATTGACAGCCTTCAAATAAATTAGATAGGCAAGGTTTTCGATACTTTTCTAGACCTTTAGGATCATTATTTCCTAAGAAATATAGACCTAGCACGAAACCAAGAAAATTGAACCAAAACAATATGCCACAATTGAGATTAATTGATAACTAGAGTTAGAGTTTGTGGAACAATAAGAATATGAAGAAACCTCCTCACAAAGATTATAGCAACAAAGTTCTCCCTCATATGTTTCACTCAAATTTAGAATACTCCTCTCATGTGTCTTGGCTGCTGTAATGATCTCACGCTCTTGCCTTTTTCTCTCGAATCCTCAACATTCAAGTTATGCTTTGGAAAACCTAACTCCTTCCGATCAAGAAATCCAATAATGGTGCCAAGTTTTGGAACTCTTTTCAAGGTAATGTCATGCAAGATAGGTCTAAGATTCATCCAATTCAATTGCCAATCCTTCACGTAGGACTTTCTAAAATAGTGCAATTCTTGAATCTGACAGTAACACTTTCAATTTTGCAATTCCTTTTTTTATATGTCATAATCCAAAATGCAATTCAAGTAGTCAAGGATAAACCCTAATCAGAAACTTTGCATCTTGTTATAAGGGTTAGGGACTAACGAATTGGGGGTGCAAGAGCCTGCTCGTTCATTTATTAGAGTAGAATGAAATATCCCCCAAAAACCCAATGCTCTGATACCAAAGATGATGCATGCACAGAAGGAGATTAATCTTAATATAATTCAGCAACCTTCAAACAAATTATATACACAAGGTTTTTTATACCTCTAGGATCATTATTGTCCAAGCAACCTAGACCTAGCAAGAAACCTAGAAAATTGAACCAAAAGAATACGTCACAATTGAGATTAATTGATAAGTAGAGTTAGGGTTTATGGAATAACAAGAACATGAAGAAAACTCCTCATAAAGCTTACGATAACAAATCTCTCAAATTATCACAGTGTGTTACACTCAAAATAATTTTAAGACAACTATTTATACTATTAGAATCATCATAAAAATAGTAGGAAAATAACCCAAAGCAAAAGGAGGTCAGACGGTGCGCTTGGTCTGGCACGCATCTAGCTTGCCTATGCTTTTAGTGAGCTAGGCTGTTCGGGCCCAGAACTCAGATCAAATTGACAAACTGAAGATGCGAGTGAGGATCTTGATTCTCTTGGAGGCCTTCGCCAATCATGCAAGTCACGAATGGATTTAACGCGAGCTAGGAGGCAACATCAAGTCTCGATTAGCGTCTCATTAATCTCGGTGTCTGTCGATATATTTGTCATGTGTAGCCTTGCTCACATCATAAACATTATGTTTGATATGGAAAGAACACTTCTTTTTTTTATAATTAGCATATCTTAAGACCTTTATATAACACTCACCTCTTTGCAACTTTAAAAGGGACTATCACTGAGGGTACTAAAGTGCACTTATTAATTCAAAATAAAAATTGGCATTGTCCTTTTCTTATGTGCAGAGGAATTGGATATATTATTGAGCAGTGGCTTTCATATTCTCCAAGTTAAGTACAAGAGGATGAAGTCAAATGGGAGCTCCATAAATATCATAAGTACTACTCAATCTTGTAAACAATTATTGCTTGGCCCTCTGATCAAGTTTCCATTTCATAAGCTAATTTAGAGTTAAGGTATTACTCCAACTCACTCTTTGATCTTATGGTTAGTAGCTCTATAGATGTTAGGGGCAAAGACAGTATCAAGTTCTTAAATCCAACTACAAATTGTCCTTTATGCTTTAGAAAGACTGTAACTTTAGATAATATGTTCTTCAAGTGTCTTCATAACAAAAAACAATGGAGTGTTTTTCTCAATATCTTTGAATTGTAAGACAAAAGTCTTAACTGGACTAATATCTTAGCTTGAGCTAACAAATTGAAATGGGAAAGCAGAGAATACCTAAGAGTATTCAAAATTGGTTTTACAATGCTAGTGCACTATATTTGGAGGATGACTACTGCTAGAATCATTGGAAAACCTGAAGAGTACAAAGAGTGTACTTGGATCCAATTCTATATCAAAGTAAGGATAACTATTATGATCAATGCTAATAAATTGCTCATCTCTAGTTACATTAAAATGCAACTAAGCATTTAGATTATGTTACTATTAGACATTTTAAGTTCTATAATTTCCTTAATTTGTATAAGCTCCTATCTTAAGTGATGTACCTCATATACTCTGTAATTTCCATATTTTGAATGAATTTATTACTTACTTTTCAAAAGAAAAAGATCTTAATATTAATAATAAAAACAAGTTTTAGAATTTTCCAACTATGTATGGTAACACACATGAAAAATAGAAGAGATTAAAAAAGTGATGCATTTGCTCTTAGGCTCAAAAACTCACAAAAATGGTCTTATATGTAAATAATATGCAATTTTATTCAAATTGATTATCTTAGTGATTACTAAAAATATAACTATTAAGTCAATTAGACTTCACTTTTATTAATTTTGTTGACAATCAAATAATAATAATCTTAGAAATATATGAAATATTTTTATAAGTTTGTTAAGTGTGTAGAAAAATGTAAGTAACACTTAGTCATCCCAGATGATACGTCAACAACAGACGATACACGTCATCATAGAAGAAGTGAAACAATAGATGAAATGCAAACAACAGACGAAGCAAAAACAATACATGAAGCAAACAACAGACAAGTCATAAACAACAAACGAAGCGAAAACAGCAAACGATACACATCATCACAGACGAAGAGCAAATAACAAACGAAGCGCAAACAACAGATGAAGCAAACAATAGACGAAGTGTAAACAACAAATGAAGCAAACAATAGATGAAGCAAACAACAAACAAAGCGTAAACAACAGACGAAGCAAACAACAAATGAAGCGCAAATAACAAACAAAACGAAAACAAGAGATGAAGGGCAAATAACAAACAAAGTGAAAACAACAGACAAAGCGACAATATTAGACGATACAAAAAGGAAGATACTCTAGAACGTTAGACAGTTAGTTGGTTGGAGTTAATTATAGAACTAAACTAAATGAAGGTCTCTTGAAGATTCAAGAAGTAGTTTTCAAGAAGACAATGGAGACTTAGGCTATAAATACTAGTCTTAGTCGAAGACTAAAATAATTTTTTCTTATAAGAGAGAAAACTGTGATTGTACAATACTTAGAGAAAATTTTGTATTCAAAGTGCGAAATAAGAGAGCAAATCCTATTGTAACGTAAAGCTTAAGATATTTTTCTTAGAGAGAGAAAGAAAAGGTTGTAGCTTGGAGAGGCTAAGGTAGCAGAAAGAATACTTTGTCAAAGAGACCTGAAGAGGCTTTGGAAGGGAAAAAAGAATACTTGTAAAAGTTGAAAAGTATAGTGAAATCTCAGACAAACTCTGAGGATTGGATGTATCCCAAGGTTTGGGGTAGACCAGTATAAAATCGCGACGTCTATTCTCTAACTCTCATACTTTAATTTTCTTGTTGTTAGACGAGTAGATAAAGTTACTTGCGATTTCAATACTTACCAATTTTTAGTATAGTGTTTTTGGTATTCATCTGATAGTTGTAAAGATATTCAAGAAATCTCACAAGATTAACAATTTCGAAAAGATTACACAATTCAACCCCTCCCCTCTTGTGTATTTTATATACTTTATGTGATTCTTGTATTAACAAGTGATTTACTTCACAATCTTCTAGCAAAAACTCCCTTTTTTCAAAGGTGAATTTATACCAAGACAATTTCCAATAATCCAAAGGAAAAACAAATAAACCCAAGGAAAAATCAATAAGCATATAAAATTTCAGTCATGGATTCTAGCAAAATTCAATATTAAAGCATCACCAAAACATCAAATCCCTAAGAGAAATTAAAGTTGTGGTCATAAATCATCATGTCAAGCAGTCCATAAGCATACAGCCTAGATAAACTCATGACGGAATCTATTAAAAATAAAAAGCACAGCTCCAAACTACAATTGAATAATGTGCCCTCCCCTCTCCTTGCGTGTGGTTCTTATGTGAAGAGGCGGCATTGTTGTGATAGGAGGCAGCTACGTGGTAGTGCTTGGAGTGGAGGCTACGTCTTCGTTGGGAGTGTATAGAGGTTGGAGCTTAGTCTAGGCTACTGTTGGTGAAGGGCTTCATGGTTGTTGCTGGTGAATGGAAACTCCTTGGAGAGTATATGTTGGCTGAGTTGGTGATGGTGCATGGAGGAAGGTCACGTTAGTGGATGTGTGAAGACAGGTAGCGTTGTGGAAGTTGGAGCTGAAATATGAAGGTGTATGTGTCTTGTTGGAGCTGCTTGTGAATGAAAGAATGGGATGAGCTGCATTTTTGCGTGAAAGAAAATGGGATGAAGGCTGTGTAGAAGATGGCTTGCATTGGTGAGTTGAGAGTTAACAAATGAAGGCTTGCATTGTGGAGGATTGGAGCTGGCTATTTCGGTGGATGGATGTCTTGCGTTGATATGAATGAGAGAGCTATGGTGTTGTGTTTTCAATGAATGCTCTTGGTTGGTGAGTGGTGTGAATCCTTGGCTATGTTTTTGGAGTAATGAATGAATGAATTATTTGGGTTGTTATGTGGCAGTTTTGAGAGGAATCTGTTCCGGTGGAGGGATAAGTGAGTGGAGGATTATATTGAGTGGGGGCTGCTATTTTTGGTGAGTTCCGTAAGTGAATGACTGGTACATGTGCATGGAATGGAGTGTGGGGACTGCTTTTAATGAGTTAGGTATGGAGAGTTGCTTTTCCAAGTGTGATTGGAGAGTAGTTGCTTCTTGTCTTGTGAGTGTTGCGTTAGTGGAGATTTTGTGAGTAAAAAAAAGGAGAGTTGTAAAGAAGTGGGGATGTGTGTTTGTGGAATGGGAGCTAGGTGGGGTCTGGTCAATCCTTGACTGGTTGGTATAGATTTTTCAAGGTCAATTTTGACAATGCATAAAAACTAAACAGTGACGATTTAGAAGCTCAAATTTTATTAGTATCTTCGTCTTTAGCTTCAATATGAGACTTGAATCATAGGATTTCGCTATCTGGGTCAAAAGTTATGATCAAAACATCGTTGAAAGGTCATTTTAGCGATCCAAAATTTGATGCAAATTTTGGGAATGAGTTAAGAATTTAAGTATGAAATTTCAGAATTTTTGGCTAAACCAATCTCGAGATAAAAATCCCACAATGACTAAACGTCGAGTCTGCCAGAAACCCAAAAACAATACAATTCAAGTCTATTTGTTTCATTTATGCATTTTACATCAACGAACCTCGAATAACGCTAAAGTATGATAAACCAACTATAGATGAACATAAAATGAATGGAAATGACTCTAAATTAGTCCTAAACATATATGAAAATATGAGTGTATCAACTAATATTCACAAGCAAGTTCTAGATTTGCTTAACCATAAAAGAATACTCTCAATAATGAATACTTTTGATTGGTCTCAAATTCTTATCGAAGAAAATTCTCATTCATCTATCACAACAAGTTAGTATCCTTTCAATTAAAATCTAGGTCAATCAATTTATGCATGCAAATATTTGTTCACTCATATTATACATTTATAATCTCGGTAAACTTCAGTCAATAATCAAATATCTTTAACGATTAAACAAAAAAACAAACATAAAATGTACAACAATCATAGTCGACATCATAGGAAATTAAATAAAAGATCTAAAATGCAACTACAAAAATTTAATGACAAATGATCAAAATAATAAAAGAAAAAGATAGAAATACAATACTAAGATGAAGACGAACGCTTTCTCGAGTGAGGATTTAAATTCACTAGGAAATTCCTGATGTCTACAATATTAGCCTCAATCTTGTCCAATCTCTTATCCGTTCCCATTCAAATACAGTAAGTTGATTAATCAATGATTGATATTCAAAAAAATTAGGTGCAATGTTAAAGCACGTACCATCATGTGGCAAAGTGTCATCCCCTTGTGTACCTTCACCTACTTCGCCACGACTGTGCTTGCTACTCGAAGCTTCTACTGTCTCATCATTAACAACAACATAATGATCACCTTGTCGCCTAACAATCTTCATGGACACCAAGGACTGCAAATCTAAACTAGAATTCGCTGAAACTGACTAGATACTTGTTCTCTTAGTCAGTAAACCAAAATAAATTTGGGTGACAAATGCACCAACAACTATTCTACCTGCTCTAACTTTGGCCACATCCATCATATACATACTTAACCACCTACTAGCATTAAAGTGTTTAGCATGCACCATACACCACAACACAAACAATTCTACTTTAGAAACTGCACCTTGGCTATCTCCTCTACCAAATATCGTGCAAGTTAAAAACCTATGAAGGTAACGAAAGATAAGCTCCACTAAAGCAGACGATTTAGACCTACTCAGAGAGAAAACGTTTGTTAAGTTTGTAATTTCATTCCAAAATTCTTTAGGCCTAAATTCATCATGATAGCCATATAAATCGCTATATGGAAATCCAAATATACTATTCAAATCATCTAAAGCAAGAGTGTATGGTATATTCATCAATCTAAATATCAAATTAATCACAATACCATCTTTGTTAAAGATCAATTGTAAAGTTGTCAAAAATTCTAAAGTTAATTCAACATATGAATTTTTCTAAATTTTGCAAAATTTTCCCATCCTATGTTATGCAACAATACATTAACTCGGCTTGCAATTCCTAATTCAGTTATAGCTCCATGATCAATAAATCTATTCGGCATAATCGAACAATCTTTTAAAGTCGCATACCTTAATTGTCTCTCACGAGTGTTAAACTGAAGACAAGGATTACCTAAAACAGGCACATCGTCTGCTTCAGATGATGAAGATGCTCTTAATCTTAGATGAGACATAATCTAAGTACAATTAAAAATCAAAATATTTTGGTAAATCTCAAACGAAACGGAACAATTTATTTTGTAATTGGATTTAAAGAAGTTAAATATAATAAGCAAACATGAAATCCTACAGTAATATGAGTCCAACATGATCATACGATGAGCAAGCATTTGGCTTAAATATACATCATTTAATAAATAATAATAAACTAAAGGATTAAAAAGATAAGATTACATAATCTTTTGTGTTTTCTTTTATTAAATGTTTGTAAATTTGATTAGTTGTATACTATATCAAAATGTTTTATATAATATCAAACTTAAATTATTTAATAATGAACCAACAATTCATTAAAAACTGAACTTTACTATATTCTAAAATCAAAGTTTTAAAAACCATTATACCTGCTTTTTAATTCATTCTCATACCATAATTCTCATTAATAACTCATTTACATGTTCACCCCTTTGCCAATCCTTTTTTTTCACGTGACAAACAAAAGTTTAAATTTTATGCAATTTTTATCATTCTTATTTTTATTTCTTTCCATTTATTTAGCAAAATCTATTAACAAAATTAACAATATATCTATTATAATTTCATTAATGTCGAACAGTTAAACATAAATCTTACAATATAACAATTATATTATTAGAAAACAAAGTGATAGCAATTAGCCAAATCAAAACAAATTGTTACCCTAATACAATTCCTAACCGAGTATAAAAACTAAGGAAAAAAAAGAATCAAATCATATAATAAAGTTCAAATATCTATTGTATCTTATTCAAATCATATCAACTTGAAGTCATAAAAAATGTATATAAAAAACAAAGCATCAACCTAAATCAAAACAAGAAATAACTAAATACATTTTACTAAATGTAAAACTTAAACCCTCGTGAAATTACAAAACTCTGTTATATTTAACTCAAAACTTTCTGACGTTAAAATCATAAAAAAGAAAATACCAAAATATGTTTAACGGTACAAAAGATTACCTATAATTGTAAGCAACTTGCAAGGGAGGTGGTGACACAAGGCAGTAGACGGAAACAATGATAGACGATGATACCGAAGAGCCACAAAGGACGACAATGACCCAACACAAGAACTAGAGTCCCAGCTTTAGATCTGAAGAAATACAAGATTCGAACACTTGGGTTTTTCAACTATTCACTTGAGAACAAATCCCAGTCGAAGAAGAAGAAGAAAGAATGGTCGTGATTTCTAGGCTAGAAAGGGTGTGATTTCTACTCATGCAACTGTTAGGTTAACTTAAGATTCTAAACCCCTAATGACTTCTTTTGTTATTTTAATTAACTAAAATATTTAATTTATTATTAAAATTTTAAAAAAAATTTAGTCATTGGCGTGATTTTTTTAAACTTTTTTTAGTCACAGGCATGACTTAATAAGTCACACCTGTGACTAAAGTTTGACTATCTTTTGTAATTTTTATTTAGATATTATAATATTTGTATTTACTTTCTATATTTTATACATTTATAACAAATACATCATACTATACATTTCAAAAAACATTTATTTTTCACTCCAAATTTTTAGTAACAAATTTTACTTATTCATTTTTAATATTCTAACATACATATTTTTTATAATGCTATCATATTAACAAATTATAACCTTGTTAATTCCTTTCTTATACATTTCAAAATTTAAATATTTGTGCTTTTATCCCAAACTTTTAAATTACACAATATTCACTTATACATTAAATAATATGTAGAGAATCTCGTAATAATAGATAGTCCTTTAATTAAGGGATTATCCTTATAGATTATCCTTAGCTGTAATATCTAGCTATATTAGAGATATTTCCAAATAAAGAGTCTTCCTAATTAGGAAGACTCCCATAACTATGTACCCTGGCTCTATATAAGAATAGCAACATATGTAAATCTGATAATCTGAATATATAGAGAATTTTTTACATGGTATCAGAGCCTCACGCTCTTCCATGAATTATAAGGCTGCAATGGTGGGATCTTGATCTTCATCCCTTGAGACCATTAGCAGCTCTACCCCTCTCTCTGGATCAGGCAATCAACCTAATTCAGTTAGCATACATCCAGAAAATTCCCTACATATTTCAATCCAAAAGCTGAATGGAAGAAACTACCTAAAATGGTCCCAATCAGCCCATCTAGTAATCACTGGAAAAGGAAAAATAAGGTACATAATAGGAGCAATCCAAACTTCAAGGCCATAAGACCCTAATTTCGACCAATGGAGCTTGGAGAATGCCACGGTTACAACCTAGCTTATCAACTCCATGGAACCAAGGGTTGGAAGACCCTTTGTCTTCTCCCAACAGCCAAAGATGTATAGGAAGCAGTTAAAGAAACATACTAAGACCTAGAAAACTATGCTCAACTGTTTGAACTCAACTAAAAAATGTGGAAGATGCAGCAAGGTGAGCAAGATGTGACTGCATATTATAATGAGATGACTATAATATGGCAGGAGTTGGAACTATTTGAGGAAACAATGTGGAAAGATCCAGAAAATGCAGCCCAATATAGAGAAAAAGTTGACAGGGGAAGAGTGTTTGTTTTTCTGGTTGGTTTGAAGGAAGAATTGGATGAAATTAGGGGACGGATTTTGGGAAGAAGGCCACTACCCTCAATCCGAGAAGTCTTCTCTGAAGTCAGAAGAGAGGAAGCTCGGAAAAGTGTCATGTTAGGAAAAAATGGAACAACTTTGGCCTTAAAGAATAGTAACAGTGAGGGTGAAAAAGGTAAAAAACAAGCAGAAAACTTGGTGTGATTTTTGCAAAAAACCGTGGCATACAAGAGATACTTGCTGGAAGATACATGATAAACCAGCAAACTAGAAGAAAAAATGGACTAGTGGAGCAGGAGAAGGGAAAGCTTTGCAAGCTGGGAATTAGCCCAATCATGACCAAGATACCTCCAACTCAACTAGGACCTTTCCTTTCACAGAGGAATAGCTTGATCATTTGTACACATTCCTTCCAGATGAGAACTCAAAAAGTTCTATACCCTCCTACTCTTGGATAGTTAACTCTGGAGCCATTGATCACATGACCCGTAGCTACAATTTTTTTTTCCTCTTACTCACCGTGTGCAAGGAACCAGAAAATCTGAATTGCAAATGGTTCCCTAGCTTCAGTAGCAGGAAAAGGGATAGTCCCTATTTTAGAAACCTTAACACTAAAAAATGTTCTTCACATTCCAAATCTTTCATATAACTTTGTTTCTGTTAACAAGCTAACCAAAGATATGAATTGCAAAGCTAAGTTTTGGTCAACTCATTGTATGTTTCAGGATTTGGAATCAGGGAGGATGATTGGGATTGCTAAGGTTATTGGAGACTTATATATCTTGCAAGAAGAAGGCAAGGAACATGGAGAGGGGAGTTGTCACATTACTGTCAACAAGGAGGAAGAAATAATGATGTGGCATCATAGGCTAGGACACCCTAGTTTACAATACCTAAAGTGTGTGCTACCTCATTTATCTATCAATAAAAGTGCTACCTCACAGCAAAATGGAATTTCTAAAAGAAAAAACAGACATCTTTTAGAGGTAGCTAGAGCCATTAACTTTCAAATACATGTCCCGAAATACCTACGGGGAGAAGCAGTTCTCACTGCCAACTTTTTGATCAATAGACTTCCCTCCAAAACCTTAAAATTCCAAACCCCATTACAAATCTTCTCTTCTTTCTTCCCTAACACAAAACCGAACCCACCTGTCCCTCTGAAAATATTTGGCAGCACTGTGTTTGTTTATAACCATGATCCCAAGAAATCCAAACTAGATCCTAAAGCTATCAAGTGTATTTTTGTTGGATACTCTAGAACCCAAAAGGGATATAGATGTTTTGATCCAATATCTCGGAAGTTTTTTACCTCTATGGATGTCACATTTTTTGAGGGTAAACCGTATGATAGCCACACTCATCTTCAGGGGGAGTATTTCAGTAAGGAAGATGAGAGGTCTAATGAAAGAAAAACTGAGATTTTGAACCTAGAAGGATCAGCAGTAGAGAAGATTACTAGACAGGGGGAGGAAACAGAAAATCAGGAAGAAGAAAATGGTGAAAAGGAAGCTGAAAAACAGATAACAGTATATAGCAGGGGAGCAAGGGAAGTAATCTTTGATACAACCCAATTATCATCTCCGAATCTAAGTCCTGATATCTCTCAATCTGAAACTGAAATCAATAGCACCCAATCAGGTAACTCAAATGATCTCCCTGGTGATATTTTTCTTCCTATTGCAATGAGAAAAGGGAA
>JAOSBK010000006.1:4103521-4119902 GCA_027568895.1 Erythroxylum shatona | reverse complement strand
TTTCTCTTTATTTCTTGATTTTTAACTTCCATTTCAATCAACTATTCACTTTAACTTTCATAACCCATACAAATCTATACAATTATCAAAATCATCAAAACCAAATAATTCTTCTCTCATCCATTTTCTTAAAGTACAAAAACATCTACAACACAATACATATACAAAAACACTTATTTAATTTCATTTTATAATTCTAAATTTCACTCAAAGATCAGGGTCCAACAATATATATGAAAAGCGAAGCATCAACCCAAATCAAAACAAGAAATTAACTAAATACATTGTACTAATTGTAAAAATTAAACCCTCATGAAATTACCAAACTCTGTTATATTTAACTCAAATTTTGTTACGTTAAAATCGTAAAAAAGCAAATACCAAAATATGTTTAACGATATAAAAGATTATCTATAATTGTAAGCAGCTTGCAAAGTAGGCGGCGACACAAGGCAATAGACAGCAACAGCAACAAACGATGATACCTAAGAGCCACAGAGGGCGACAACAACCCAACTCAAGATCTGAAGTCCCAGCTTTAGATCTGAAGAAGTACAAGATTTAGATACTTGGGTTTTTCAACTGCTCGTTCATTGGAGAACAAATCTCAATCGAAGAAGAAGATGAGAGAAAGACCGTAGTTTCTAGGGTGGAACGGGCGTGATTTCTACTTTACTTAAAATTCTAAACTCACTCACGGGTGTGACTTACGTGACTTTATAAGTCACAACCAATAACTTTTTTTCATTATTTTAATTAACTAAAACATTTAATTGATCATAAAAAAATTAACTTATTTCAGTCACGGGCATAACTTAATAAGTCACACTCGTGATTGAGGTGTGACTCTCTAATTTTTACTTAGATATTATAATTTTTATATTTACTTTCTATATTTTATACATTTATAACAAATACATCACACTATATATTTCCAAAAAAAAATTATTTTTTCATTCCAAATTTTTACTGACAAATTTTACTAATTCATGTTTAATATTCTAACTTACATATTTTTTTATAATTCTATCACATTAACAAATTTTAACCTTGTTAATTCCTTTATTATACAATACATTTCAAATTTTAAATATTTATAATTTTATCACAAAATTTTAAATTACACAATATTTATTTATACATCAAATAATATAACATGTTACACCAGGTGACTTTTTTAATTTCGTTATTTTAATTAACTAAAATACTTAATTGATTATAATTTTTTTAACTTATTTTGTTTCATTCACGGGCGTGACTTACCGGTTGATATATTCTTACTTTTTACTAATACATTACACTATTCATTTCCTAAATTTTTACTAACTAATTTTACTAGTTCATTTCTAATATTCTAACATATATTTTTAATATAACAAATTTAGACCTTATTAATTCCTTTCTTAGTATACATTTTAAAATTTAAATATTTATATTTTAATTACAAAAATTTAAATTATACAATATTTATTTATACATTAAATAATAAAACATGTTTAGAAGTACTCCAACAATTAAATTAAGCATAAATATTCTTAATTTGCATAGTATCTAGTTTTATTCCCAATGAACATTATTGATAGTTTGGTACCTAAACTCGTTTTAAACTTTTTCCAAAAACGATAGACTCCTGGTGGCGGTGCCAGCTGTACGAAGGGTGTCGTATTGTTCACTACAGCCATCTTCCACTACTGCGCCAACCGAAACAAGTAACGCCAGTCTAACATCTGACGCTATTAACATTTTAAAGTTTAAACATCCCACGTGTTCAATTCTCCACCTTACTTTTTTAGGGTCTACTCTACTACCAACCCCTTAAAACTCTAATCTTCTTTCACTTAAATTTTTAATATGTAATTATTGGTTTTAATGAACCAAACTGTTTAGCTCAATAACATAGCCTTTGAAATGAACCGTATGGTTTGGGTTCTTTTCCATCTGTAAAACCTAACTCCGAGTGGATGTTTTTAAGTGGGATTATATTTTTGGCCTAAGAAAGCTAATTCAGAGTGTGGACAACACAATGCATGCCAAGACCGACTCCGAAGTCACAAGCCTCGCAACTTCGTCTCCCACAAGATCTCCTCGCCGACCAGTCTACTACGTGCAAAGCCCTTCTCGAGACTCTCACGATGGGGAGAAGACGACAACGTCGTTTCACTCCACCCCGGTGCTCAGCCCAATGGGATCGCCGCCGCATTCTCACTCCTCCGTTGGGCGGCACTCGCGCGAGTCCTCGACGAGTCGGTTTTCTGGCTCGTTGAAGCCCGGATCGCGCAAGATCTCGCCAAACGACGCTTCGAGAGGTAGTCAGAGAAAGGGACAGAAACAATGGAAAGAGTGTGATGTGATAGAAGAAGAGGGGCTTCTTGAAGATGAAGAACGTCAAAAGGGTCTCCCTCGTCGCTGCTATTTTCTCGCTTTTGTACTTGGTTTCTTCCTTCTGTTCTCTCTATTTTCGTTAATCCTTTGGGGTGCAAGTAGGCCACAGAAGCCGAAGATCACGATGAAGGTATTTTTGTTCTCATTTCCTAATTTAATGGAATTTTGTTGAAATTGTTGGGATTGTTAATTGTTTGTTATTGCAGAGCATCACAATTGAGCAATTCACGATCCAAGCTGGGTCCGACTCTACTGGGGTGGCTACTGATATGATCACAGTGAACTCCACCTTGAGACTGATCTACCGCAACACGGGCACATTCTTTGGTGTTCACGTAACATCATCTCCGGTAGATCTGTCATTTTCTGATATTGCCATAGCCTCAGGATCCGTAAGATACTTCGACTCTAACCCTTTATTTCATTTCATTTCAATCCAGATTCCAGTTTAATAGAATTCCTAAATCATTGTTCATATGGGTGTGGCAGATTAAGAGGTTTTACCAATCCAGAAGGAGCCAGAGACAGGTGGCCATATCCCTCATGAGCGATAAAATCCCACTGTACGGGAGTGGAGCTGGTTTGAGCAGTTCGACGGGAACAATTACCATGCCGGTGCCCCTGAAACTGAACTTCATTGTCAAATCTAAAGCCTATGTCTTGGGGAAGTTGGTGAAACCGAAATTCTACAAGAAAATCGAGTGCCAATTTACTTTCGATTCAAAGAAACTCAACTCTCCAATTTCACTAAAAAGTTCTTGCACATATGATTGATTACAATTAAATATATTTTCTTTTTGGTGGTTTTTGAGAAAGAGGCATGGAGGTGAGGTACAGCTCAACGGGCACAAGAGACACGCGGTTTCTGACTTTTTGGTTGCCCAAACTGACCTGAAAGTGGTGAAGTGGAAACATTGGATTCGGTGATGACGTGCGAGTGACTGCAATCTCCTTTTTTTCTCCATTTCGACTTCTTGTTCAATCCGGGTTTTGTTAATTAATGTATAAGTGGATAATATATTTATATATTTTTTTCATTAGTATATCATTACTTTGTGTTCGTTCTGAACATGCAATCGACGTTGCAATTTCTTACAGTTTTTGTCACTTTATGTGTTCTCTGGTGATACTGGTTCATGTGTGTAATGGCAGTTCCTGTTCAAATTATGTCGGATTGTTGCAAAGACAGCCGGATCCAGTTGGAGTTGACAACTAAAGTGGAATATAGTTGTAAAATGGTACATATAATAACTAATAAGTGTTCATACACGTGAACATGAAATTATGACAATAGGCTGGTTCAGGTTTAGGCTTGGCCCAATTGGAAGCTGACTGGCCTTAGTTAATCAGGCCTAAGGTAAGCCGGGTTGGTAGATCTGATTTATTATTTTTTAATTTTTTTTAAAAAAGTGATATCATATTGTCATTTTTAGTAGGCTTTGGGTTAGGTTACACCTAGACAATCCTGACCCAATCAAAACCAAAAGCTCCACCCATCAATCGCCATGCTTAAAGAAGCGCACATTATTTGCGATTGGGCAAGCATAATTTTCATATGAAAAAGGCAAATGTGGTCGGTGAGAGATTTCAGATAGAAGGCATTATATTTAGTTGAGAGTTTATTAATATAATATAATAGAATGTAATATTATTTCATGAGAAAAGAATTTATAATAGATTGAAATGAGATAGAAGATAAGAGTTTTACAGTATATTTAATTTTATTATAAACAGTAAAAATGAAAAACTTGAAGTTTAGGATAAAATGTAAAATAATAAATAACTTCACACTATATTATATTATAAACTTTTCTTCCGATCAATATTTCAATATATTAAATTATGAACTCTTCTATCCTTCTAAATAATAATTTTTTAATAATATATTTATTTACATTACATTTCATTATAAATTATTTTTTTAACCTTACGTCTATCTAAACATAACCTAAAGTAGCCTTTAAAATTTTATTTACTTATGTCAAAATCTAAGTATCCTATCACCCTTTCAAAACAACCTCTTTATTAATAAAGGCCAATCTTTTTAAACTTTGTGTATATATTAATGATGTTGTTGTTAACAGCACATGCTTTACGGGATGAACATCTCGAGAAGATTAAGCAAATTTGTGAATTATTCTCAAAGCCCTGTTTTTTAATTATTTAAAATTTTATCCAAAATAAAAATAAAAAATGATTAAGATTGTCATTTGGGAAGTTAGAATGAATTAGGTTGTTGGTTTTGGGTTAATTGAAATTAATTCAATTTTTATTATTAATTTGATTTAAAATAGTTATCAAATTCAAAAAGTTAATTTAGTCTTTTTGTCCGTCTCTACCTGATCCCGGGGGCCACCTTACGCCTACCACGTGCATGTCAATAGAATTTGCATAAATTATTCGGTGTATGGAAAACTACGGGCCAAGGTAAGAAGAAATAAAATAGGTCTATAGGTTGCTTTACAGATCTGGAAGAACTGTGCTATCGCATAGACGCCGGTAATTATACACATTCGCGGTGGCTCCTTATCCTGCGAAACTTTTCAGCTCATCGACTTATTGATGATTTTTTAATTTTAATTTTATTTTATATGAGTCATTTGAAAACAGATTATCTACTAATTAAAGATGAGCATGTATATTACTGAATCTTTCCATATATTCCGCATGCTATACTTTGAGTGCCTGCGAGATTTTTATTTAATATTATTGTTGAATACTAATTTGCGTCCTACCATTATAATAATAGAAGAATTAATAATTATTATTTAGGTATAAGCCTATCTAAATCAAGCAATTATTAAAATTCAAGAAAATCCCAGCAAAACCACTTAATTTTGGGCATTATTAATCCACCAGCGAACCAAATCCTAGTATTTTTCTTGATAGGTATGTTAACTAGCTATGGATTAGTTGGACCAACATAATAGGATGGGGCTACCAATTTTATTCCACTCAACCACAAAAATCCAACAACAGAAGAACGAGTTCATCTACTTATATTCAACAGAGAACACGACAAGACCAGCTTAGATGTTAGACCTGATATGTCTGTATCAGGCCAGAAGAACAAAAATATAATACATGGTAGCTAATTTGCACGCCCATTCTACAAAAGAAATTACAACTGAGGAAAAACAAAATCTATCTCCTGCAATGAGAAATGCAAGAGCAACCCCTATTGTAGGGATTGGCGGGTGTTCTTGCTTTGTGACAATCGTGTGTATAATAAGATCTTCCGGACCGAGGTGGACAAGGTACTCTGTTTGCAGAAAGAGCCCCATATGATATGTAATAATGCACAGCTGACCTCCAGTACAGAGATCTCCTAACGGACACACCATCATCTTCGTCCACAATATTGTCCCCTACCTCATCGTACGCGGACATTGTTGATGGCCATCCCAGGGCTTCAGTTTCCTGGTGGAAGATAGTCCGATCCACCTGAGCTTCAACAAGGAGAAACAGCAACAGCACAATGACCGCTTTCACAACTAATGAATACCCCATGATGTAAGGTTTTCCTGGATCTAGAGATTAGAAAGTGATGGAGAGTTGAATGCAAGTGGGAAAAGAGGGAACAACTTGACTTAAAAAGACTTATAATTGGTGGAGACAGTCATGACTCATTGCATGAACATGGATGGAATTTTGTTTGCTGACTAGAATAAATAAGATTGATTGCCGCTTCGCCTGCCTTAATTAACGCTGAATTTGTTTCGGTCTCGGTTTTGGTGTCTTGTCTTGCAGGATCAACTGGTACCTTTAGAATTGTGCATTGCACGTCTAAGTGACAGCTATCTTCTAATCTAATAGTCAACGGCCTTGAGGGTTCACTAAAAAACAATTCAAGATAAAATTTTTAATCACTGTCCAAAATTTAAAAAGTATCAATTATATATTCAAATTTTAAAATTTTTTCAAATATATGCCATTAGTATCTCTGTTAATATTGCTAACGTGATTTATAATTATAGTCTAAAATTTAAAAAAGTGACAATTAAATATTTAAATTTTAAAATTTTTAAATATATTATATAGTTAATATCTTTGTTAACATTGCTTAAGTGATAAGCCATGTAAGACAAAAACCTAAACACATATTATTACAGTGTATAAATACACATAAGAGTTAATTAAACAGAATAAGTAAAATTAAGAAAATTGAGGAAACTTAAAAGAAAATGGTTAAAACCCTAAATTACCCATTCAAATTGTTGCCCTTTTAGATTGAGATTTCATGTAGTACACTTTTTCTTCCCTCCTCTTTGCATAACGGGGTGTTCTTGGACCAACTACAAACATTTTTGGCTCATTTTCGTACCATCTACAAATTATTGCACACTATTCTTCATTGTCGTTTGTATTTGCGCTGGGTACACCAATAGCTACAGTAAACGTTTCACACCATTCTTCGTTGTCTCTTTCGTTGAATATAATTTCTCAAATCTTCTTTGAGTTATACACTGAATGTAGTTGATCGTGTGAGAATGGTGGGTAACTAACTATGTTCATATGTGTAATGTAGATGGGTTTGGATGATTTAATTTTTTTCCACACCCATTCTTGTTTTGCAACTTACTTTTACTCACTACTTTATCTTGTAATTTATATAATGTTGTCTAAAAAATTGAACTTGTTATATGTTATTCATATCTTGTTGGATATGTAATGAAGTCTATATGTAATTTATATAACTCTTCTATCATATACAACCCTTTACAATACGGATCCCCAATTTTTTTTGTAGAAAAGATCCCATGTCTATCACGTAAAAGGAATTTCGATGTTAAATGAACACTCCATCTTTAACAACATGTTTATTCCATCAAGTAAATCAAGAAAGTTACGTCAAGATTGATTAAGTTTTGGAAAACAATTAGGTTAGGATTCATTATAACTTTTGTATCAATGATCCAAGAGCTTGTGTCTAAAACCTACAAAATAGAAACTATCAGGTTTACCAACAAAAGAAATAGTTATCTCTCCACTCTTTTGCATTGACAATTTTGCACAATTTGTAGCACCCTATACTTGACGATGAAATCAACATATTTACCACATTCTTAAATATCTAATACTTCAAACTATAACATTTTTTATTTAAAACCTCATAATTCTAGCAATTATTATTCACTTTATAAAAATTTAGACAAAGTTTCCTCTATATTTACTTAAACCTCTTGTAAGAAACTTCAATACACTTCTTATGCAAGCTACTTATCTCTCCATCTCCATATCAAACTCCTTAACAAAATCATTTACCCATCCTTCAATACATTTCAACACATCTAAACCAGATTTTATAGATAACTTTCATCTATTCATATATAATTCATAATAAAATCCTATAAAATCCTTCATTTCTTTATGTGTATATGTCATAACCAAAAACAAAAATAACGTTTTGTAGTATATCCACCTCTAATTCTTTCGAGATCCTTTGTTTGACTCTTGTCTTTTAGTAGATCCTCCACAACTTTCTTTTAATTCTCTTCAAAACCTAGAAACGACAATCCACACGTTAAACTAGAGGCTTAGTGGTGTTTAAACAATTTCATTTCTCATTTAATTCAATTCATTCAACAATAACATGTATAATATGTAATATTTTCAAATATAAATATCTTTATTTATTTCTAAGCATCAATAGGCATTTAAAATCAATTTATGAAATACAAGCATGTATTTATTGTAATAATTCATATCTAATTACACAATGATCAATAAATTGTACATTCAATTACTATTTCCAATTGAAGTTCTTTAATCATTAATCATTAATCATGCACTGATCTATTTTTTATAATTGCCCCAAGTAAAATCCAATGGAATTGCATCACCGAGCTAGATAAGTGGGATTTTAAAATACTAGACCAGGTTTTCAGAACCATATGGTCCATTTTTTTGTATATACATTCATATTAGAACTGAGCTCTCGGAGCCATGTAATTCATAACACAAATCAAATATCTTACAACGAAACTGAGTTCTCATAGCCATATAGTCTGGTAACGTATATCATGACGTAGTACTGCTAACTTCCTAATTGACATGCCAACCTTATCACATTCCTCCAATTCCTATCTATTTTACTAGGGGCAAATCTAATCAAATTCCATTAAAATTTCATAACAAAAGCTCGTAATAACCAATTCAAGCTATTCCATATTTAGTCAACGTAAATGTCATTTTTTTCTTCCGTTATTGGTTTTAATTTAGTTCATACAACATTTAAGACACATTCATCTTACCAAATAGTCAAAAATAACATATATATCAAGTTTCCCAATTCAAATATAATGTATGCAAATTAGGGAAAATACAAATTATAAGTCTAAAATTCAAATTAATCACATATACTACTTCATTTACAATCCAATTAAATATTTTTAACAACAATTTCATAAACCTACAATTTTATCTCAAGAACCCTACATTACCTAATACACAATTTTTACAGAAAAATAGAATTGCAAGAACACATACCAAATTGATGTCCAATTAATCAAATTAAGCTTCCATCAACTTCAATTTCACCAACAATTCCTTATTCCTTCTTTTTCTCCTTCTCTCTCTCCTTCAATTCCTCTTCTTTATCTTCATAATATTGCATAAATATTCAATTTTATGCATTTTATTCATCATTGCATGCAATTACACCAAAATTATGTACTAAAAATAATCAAAACTCTATTAACTTTGCATAAACATTCAATTTTATGCATTTTATTCATCGTTGCATGCAATTGCACCAAAATCATGTACTAAAAATAATCAAAACTCTATTAACTTACCTTATAAATTTTTAGGTACTATTCATCAAGAACACCCACATACCTTTTCTTCATCTTTTCCCAAACTTTTTGTTGATATAGTGAGTTTAGGGACCCTAGGTTGATGATTTAGTACTTAATAGGTAATTTGGGTTTAAAATAAAGAAAATTGGCTTGACAATGGAAGAGAATGAAAGAAAAATGGAGAAGAAAGAGGGAGGTGATTCTCAACAATGTTTTGGAAAATAAGAAAATGCGTGGTTGACAAAATTGTCATATTGTCCCTTAATAACTCCTTTTCATTTTAAAAAAAATTTACTTTAACTTTTAATCCATTCTCTTATTCTTCTTAAAGAAAATGCCTATAAGAAAAATATCAACCCCACATAAAGACCTTAATTAATATCATTTATTTTTATTAATATTTTTGGATTTGACTTTCACTCTTTTTTGGGTCAAACTTTGACCATTGGTCAACTTTTGATTAAACCCTCAAAATAAAATTGTTTTGAGCTTTAATTTGATCATCGGGCTATCATTGAATCATATTATCTTACACCAAATAAAATAAAATGCAATTTGGGTCTCAAGTGTCACTATTCACCTCGGGATATACTATTTACAACCCAAAGGTACTATTCATGAAATTGAGATTTTTGGAGTGTTACAATTCTTCCCTTCTAAAATAAAATTTCATCCTCAAAATTTACCTGTGTCAAATAGTCGAGGATAAGACTTTCTCATAGTTTTTTTTGGTTCCCATATAGCTTCCTCAATCTTGTAATTCGTCCATAGTACTTTCACCAGTGGAACTGTCTTGTTCCTTAGCTGTTTTGTGTCTCTTGCTAGAATTTTCACTGGCTTCTCTTTATAAGTTAGATTTGATTGTGTTTTAATATCTTCCAGTTTTATACTGTGTGATAGATCAGACTAATATTTCCTTAACATAGACATATGGAAGGTATCATAAATCTTTTCCATATCCTATGGCAATGCTAATTTGTAGGCTACTAGTCTCACATGCTCAATGATCTCAAATGGACCAATGAATCTAGGGCTTAACTTACACTTCTTACCAAATCGATACATTTTCTTCCATGGTGAAGCTTTCAAAAAAAACCTTGTCACCAACAGCATATTCAATGTCCTTTCTCTTTAAATTTACATATGATTTTTGGCGATCAGAAGCATCTTTCAATCTTTCCTTTATAATCTTCACCTTATCCTCAGTTTCCTTTATTAATTCTGGACCCACGAGCTTGCTCTCACTAGGTTATGTCCAACATAAGGGTGTTCTGCACTTTATACCATAAAGAACCTCATATGAGGCCATCTGTACGCTTTCTTGATAGCTATTATTGTATGCAAATTCAGTCAATGGGAGGTCTTCATCCCAACTTCCCTTAAAATCGATAACACAACTTCTAAGCATATCTTTTAGCACCTGAATCACTCTTTTTGATTGTCCATCCGTTTGAGGATGAAAAGCTGTACTAAAATTTATCTTAGTACCCAAGACCTCATGTAATTTCTTCCAAAATTTTGAGGCGAATCTTAATGTCAATCTGATATGATGGAAGATGGTAAACCATACAACCACACTATCTCACTAATGTATAATTATGCATATTTTGAGGGTTGGTAGTCAGTTTTGATAGATAAAAAGTGAGTTGACTTGGTTAATCTATCTATAATCACCCATACGTCATTATTCTTCTTCCTAGTTTAAAGCAAACTAAACAAAAAAATCCATTATGGTTAAGTAAACCTGATGGAACTTGATGTTCTGCTTTCACTTATTGGCATGTAAGACACTTGGTAACATACTCTGCAATGTCTCTTTTCATACCTAACCACCAATAATGTGTCTTCAAATCTTGGTACATTTTAGTACTTCCTGGGGGTATAACATATGAATGCTATAGGCTTCCTTCATGATGTTTTTTTTTTCATCTCATCATCATTAGGGACTTTGATTCTATCTTTGTAATACAAGTATCCATCCTCTTTGATTGTATATTCACTATTCTTCCCCTCTTAAATTTGTTTAAGAATGATAACTAGCTTTTCATCTTGTTTCTGTGCTTCTTTGACTTGCTGTAATAAGCTTGGTTTGAGCCTCAACATAGCTACACTGACTTCATCACTGGCTATAGATAATCTAACATTAATTGTTTTTAAAGTTGATAATGATTTCCTACTAAGAGCATCAACTATAAAATTTGCTTTGCGTAGATGATAGTCAATGATGCAATCATAATCTTTAATCAACCCTATAAATCTTCTTTGCCTTAAGTTCAACTCTTTCAGTGTAGGCAAATATTTAAGACTTTTGTGATTTACGTAAATATAACATTTTTCTCCACATAAGTAATGCCTTCAAATCTTCAAAGCAAAGATTATAGCTGCTAACTCTAAATCATGGTTCGTGTAGTTCCTTTTATAAGGCTTAAGTTGCCTAAAAGTATAAGCAACTACCTTTTCCTCTTGCATGAGTACAAATCCAAGCCAGTTATGTTGGGCCTCGATTTCAGAACCTAACTCTTGCTCTGATATCACAACTGTTGGACCCCGATTCTAGTGCCCAACATCCAGAGTCATAAAACATAAGCGTATATTATCCTATAAGGTTATTTCAAAGAACCCTCATTAGCCATCATCCCACAAGGGTGGTGTGCCCACACCAGTCAAACATAAAAACAAACACATTTCTTTAACTTCAGGACAAATTTTGGGAAACCTTAAACCTGAATTACAATTTGACTTCTTCAGAATGTTTGTTTCCCATTGTCTTAAGTTTCTAATGACACCAAAATCATTCAATTTGGTTCAAAAATCTGAAAGTTAGGGCCCAAACATTTTCCAACTGTTATTAAACTGAAACAGTACACTATACCCAATTTTCATCTAGAAATTGAAAGTCTTAAGGACTGAATTAAAATTCAATTTCTTTAGAGTCTTTTTATTTCTTTGTCTCTAGTTTGTTTAGAAACAAGAATAAACCCATTCGGAGCTCTATAGATCAAGATATCACTAAAATACCGAAGTATGTTTAGTAACATATCCAATTCATACTCTTCCAACCGATACCCTTACTTTGATTCAATCAATCTTTTTTAAATTAATATAAAAAGATATAAAATTTTTTAAGGAGAGATAGAAAAATGTGTTCGAAATCTATCGGTTGAATAATCACTTCATTTTGACGTTGGATGATGCAGTTATGTCCAAAAGAATAAAACAAGGTTTTGTCCTCAATCATATTGAACCTATTTTGGGACGATTTGCATAACTTTCACTAGAGATATAGGATTAAGGTTATCTTAATACGGTTTCGAAGAGGACTTTTAGATATACAAATTTTATGAAGACACTGAAGAGATATTTTGTCATCTAGAGGGTCGAAATTGAATCAGACGAAGATCAGACGAAAGACTTCAGTCTAAGACTGAATCAGACGAAGGGATTTAGTCTAAGACCTATTTTGGGACAATTGACATAACTTTCACTAGAGATATCAAATTAAGGTTATCTCTAGATAGTTTTGAAGAGGACTTCTAGATCTACAGCTTTTATGAAGAAATCAAAGAGAGATTTTGTCATCCAGAGGGTCAAAATTGAATCAGATGAAATTTAGATGAAACCAAATGAAGGTCAGACGAAAGGCTTTAGTCTAAGACTGAATCAGACAAAGGGATTTAGTCTAAGACCAATTTTGGGACAATTAGCATAACTTTCACTAGAGATATCAGATTAAGGTTGTCTTAGGAAGGTTTCGAAGAAAAATTATAGATATACAACTTTCATGGAGACACCAAAGAGAGATTTTGTTATCTAGAGGGTCAAAATTAAATCAGATGAAGGTTAGACAAAATCAGATGAAGGTCAGACGAAAGGCTTTAGTCTCAGACAGAGTCAGACGAAGGGATTAAGTCTAAGACCTATTTTAGGACAATTGATATAGCTTTCACTAGAGATATCCGATTAGGGTCATCTTTAGACGGTTTCGCAGAGGACTTCTAGATTTACAACTTTCATGAAGACACCTAAGAGAGATTTTGTTATCTAAAGGGTCAAAATTGAATAAGATGATTGTATTCTATAGGGTCTTCCTCACATCACCAAAAGTTCTAAATCACTAACTACACTCTCCAAAGCATCTCTACTTATAAAGATCATATCTCTTGACTTTGATGTCCAAAATTTTCATACTTCATATTGGTGGAAAGATAGAAAGATGAGCTACAACTTTCTAGAAGAACTTTTATCTAATTCATCCTAGATTAGTCCATATTTTCCCTTGAAGTCAAAATACACTTTTTACCCTTATGAAAGGCTTAAAAATTTTCCCAAATTCACTACATAATTCATGTTCAAAATCATATATATATATATATATATATATATATATATAATTCATGTTCAAAATCATCAACTCAAGTTGATAACTTCTTCACGTATATCTAATTTCAACTCACATCATCCATACACCACTCATATTTCATTTACAACAATAATAAGAATTTACATAGCTTTAATGGAATTCCAAGCTATATTACATCATCGTCTCAAAATCTCAAATTACAAAAGGTTCTTGAACAAACAAACTTGAAATGAACATTATGCTTTCCCAAAAGCAACTCAAAATACAAAATAAACAAATTAGGAGAAATTCCGTTAGGCTCCTGATCACTTGATCTCTTAGTTATAATCTAAAGATGGGATGAAAAAAGGGGTGAGCTTGAAAGCTCGTGGGTAACAGTTTATAACAGAAAATATGCAAAACCTTTGAAAACATTTTTCTTATCATAGAAAATTTTCATTGAGTTCATAAAACACATGTTTCTCAAGTTCTTATCATGTAGTCAAATTCTCAAACTACAAAACATGAATGCATCAAACTTGTCTACATATCATAAGCACATAAGCACATAAGAATGGTTTGGGTGGATCCAAAACAGAGTGTACTACATATTTCCCATAAGGGTCCCTTGTAGCCCTGAACAGAATGTACTAACTCCATCCCACCTAATGGTTTTTCGTAGCCATGAACTTATGGGAGTTCATAAAGGAGCTCCATACCACTAGCAGGCTGGAGAGAGAAACTTTTTGTCAAAATGCACTTGACTTAACTTAGGGGAGCCCCACAAACTCACATATTCATGTATTTCACATCTTGTAAACATATTGCCCAAAATGACACTTTTCTGAATCTTGACTTTTCATAGACATAAGATATTTTGAAAAAATGATTTCTTTTCAAAAAATCACTTTCAAGCCTTTTCATAAATCATCACACAATTCATAAAACCATATATTGCAATTTCTCAAATCATTCAAAAGCAATAAATGCAACACTTATGATTCAATTGAAAATCATTAAACTTCTTTGATTTAAAGAAACATTAGTGGCTTATTTACTTTATTATAAACATATACCCACCTTGATTTCCTTGCTTATAGACTTGCTCAAAATGCCTCTTTTCTTTATCCTCTTACCTCTTTTGATCCCCTTTTACAAGAACAAAAATCCTACTCAATACGGTTTTCAATTGAAAATCCCAAAAAGCACAGTCACTAAAATTGGTTCTAGAATACTTAAACCCATGCATTTTCTAAACTCCATGATCTAAAATCCTTCTAAAATCCAAAAGATTTAAAACGATCTTACCTTGATTCTTCACCTAATGAAGAGATCCTTGGCTCAAATTGAAATCTCTCTTCTTTCTCTCTTTGATTTGTTATTTCTCTTCTTTCTCTCCTATTTTCATTTTTCCCTTCTTCAAGAAGAAGACAACACTTCTTTCTTCCCATTTTACCCTTAATGATTGAGAAAAGTCCACCTTCTCCTTCTTTGTAAGCTTATGTTCTTTTAACCTTAAGTGTCTTACGAAAAAACCCTTGAACATCACTTTAATTCAATCAACCTACATCATATAATCTTTCTAACATCAACATAATAATTAATGCCACAAACTTTCATAAAGATCTCATAATTAACGTAAATCATATTTATTCATCAAGAAAAAAATTTGGGGGCCACCACTATCAGCTCATTAAACTTAACCTTATACTCTACCACTGACATTCTGCCTTGTTTTAGATCCAGAAACTCCATCATATTTTTGTCCAGGTAAATCTTGGGCATATAGTTTTCCTTAAAGGCCCTCAAAATATCTTCCCACTTTAGATTGCAAGGCTTGTTGGTATTTCCTGGAATAGTCTTCCACCTTTCGTAAATTGGGCCTTACAGTAAGGAAATGGCGTAGTTGAACTTCTCGTCTGACTCACAATCCATCTAGTCAAAGAATCTTTATGTTCTTTCTAGCCATGCCTTGGCCTCTACAAGGTATGTGCTTTCGTAAAATTCCATAGCCCACTATTTTAACAGTTTATGATACATTCTTTTCCTTTTCTCAGGAATTTTGGGAGGCATTTCTCAGGCTGAGGTACATAAGACTCTCTATCTGCTGTTTCTAATTCTAGGTCAGCTGATTATTCCACTGGATCACCTATAGCAGATGACCTATAATAGACAATAACTCTAATTATTATCTGCATTTCTCACGATATTTTATGCCTAATATTCTTATATGTCCCTATGGATGTCAAACTATGCTTTGATACCAAAAATGTAACATCCCACTATCATAGGGTACATACCAGAACATCCTGAGGATATTTTAGTACATAACCTATAATAATGGCATGATAAAGCAGTAATTACAATCTTTTAATCATAGCATCATCATTAAAACATAAATGTCACCATATTTTAAAGTTAAATTCTCATTTCGTGTCATAAAAAGAAACTATATATATACATTATAGTTTTTCAGTAACTTCCAAATATGTACAATGATCCAAACCTAATACAAAATGTAAGATCCCACATCAGTTGGGAAGGAGAACGAAGCACCCCTTATAAGGGTGTGGACACCTTCCCCTTGTAGACGCGTTTTCCATGCCCTAACGCACCGGATCCCATCAGAACTCCGAATTTAAACGTGTTAGGGCTAGAGCAATACCAGGATGGGTGGCCTCCTGGGAAGTCCTATGGAAACTTTTCATCCCTTCCTTACAGTTCTGAAGGGGAAAAGAAAAACAGTGCGGGCGAGAGGCCCTAGAGGCCAAGTCCCAAAGCGGACAATATCTACAAGCGGGTGGGCGCGAGGCCCGAGAGGCCGATGCCCTGTAGACGCGAGGCTCGAGAGACCGAGTGT
>JAOSBK010000006.1:4067140-4085119 GCA_027568895.1 Erythroxylum shatona | reverse complement strand
CCAAAGCGGACAATACTGATTAATGGGGTACGCGGTGGGTAATCCATCGGTACCTGGATCTGGGGTGGGTCATCCATCCGGGTCCAACACTTTTAACAAAAACATTTTCGAAGAGTTTTCAAAAAGGGGAATACACAATTCAACCCCCCTCTTCTTGTTCATTCATATATCGTATAATAAGTTTTGTATTAACGTGTGATTCACTTCAAGCTATAGTGTGCAAAAAGAAAAACATAGCAGACCCACAAAAAATGATTACCATAAGGGGGCTACAGTGGAGGCTGACTGAGGAGACCCACCAGGAATGCCAAAGTGACACCAATGCAGAGAGAAGACCCAACAGGAAATAACGCACCATTGCTTGGATCTCATCAAGGGCAACGTAACGCACGCAAAAGACAACACCCGAATGCATAAGGAGTTGACCCAAAGAGACGCAACACAAACGCAACACACAGCAATGCAGACTAGACGCACGCATTAGGGGTCACAACATCGAGACGCAGATAAGGGGAACCCAAAATCCATTTTTCCTCTATTTTATATCAATTTTTTCTCTCTTTCTATGTTATTTGCTAACTCTAATTTTTGTGGTCTTCATTCCACCATAAGTGAGTAGCTTTTCCGAAGCTTCAAAGTTGGGGTTGAAGCTTTTAATTAGTTTTATGTGGATTGAATCTCAGCTGATTTATGAGTATGGATTTCATGGTTTTGCTTTCTCTGTTTTGGGATTAATCTTACTGGTATTGTGTTTGGTCAACCATTACTTGACTTTAGTTGTTAATTGAAGAACTGATAGGTGAAAATTAATAACGGAACTCCAAAATAGTGAACTCATAAATTTCAGAGTTAGACATAGATTGTATTTATGAAAGGAAACCCAGGTTAGCAAAGAACTTAATGGGTTATACTTGATTGCTAGACTACGATAGTAGATTAAGATTATTGCATAATACTCCTTTGATACCTTGAAAGAGAATCTAAGAAACTCTAGATTCAACCTTCTATCAACCAGAATTTGCCTCATAAATCGATCCGGTAAAGTCCATAAAAAAATGTTAAAAATGGAACCCTCCTTGAAGCTTACCACATTCTATTCGGATTAATCCCTAGAGACATTCACATCTTTGTTTAGCATTGATTTTATTATTTTTGATAGTTAAATTCCTTAATTTAATTCCCCATTTTTACACAATTGTTTAGTGTAATTAATTGAGTAATCCAAACCTAGTACTTACACAATTACTCCTTGTGGAACGATATTATACTATACTCTTGACCCGTGAACTTGCAGAGTTGCATCAATTAAAACTTTATGAAGTCAATTAGATAGTTTAGGGAATTCTTGAGTATGAGAATCAATAGAAGAGTCCAGTATTTTAGAGTCAAGATGATCGAAACATGATTACATATGCTTTAAAAATAATTGTGCATTGGTAGGCGGTTAATTAAAACATGGCCATGATTGGAGGATAATTAGAGGTTGAATATGATTATATGAGAATTATTTAAGGTGGTTAAATTTGGGAGAGTTTTATAAATACACCAGTATCACAACACAAGGGAACCCAAACAAAAACACACTACTCAAACTTAAACCTTATCATTATTCATCTTTCTTTGCACTTTAAGTTCATTATTTATTTAAACAAAATTATCTTTTTAACTTAAATTTTCATCGCCAACACTATTTGGCATTTCGCAACTTAGTAACTAAGAATTCTATTCTCTAAGTTTTTCAAAGACCACCCATATTGCTGTCTCAAATTTGGGCATATTTTTGAAAAAAATCTTCCCTAACAGGCTCAAATTCTAGGTTGTCATAAAAACAATCAACACAATGAAACCAAATTATTTTTCCCTTTTTCCTTTCTCCATTTATTTTTATCTTCCATATTTTAATAATTAAGAAATATAAAAAAGTAAAATTTACATTATTTCACACTACACGAAAACCATATAATGTTTTAAATTATAAGTTTTGCTTAAGTTTAAGTATGCTAGTTAAACATTAATCTATTATATGGATGAATATTAAATAAACCTTTAAGTTTTGGAGAGCTGCCTATTTTCAGTTCTATCATGGGCAGGCCTGGCTACTAATAAAGGCAAGAAGGCTACTTGTCTAGGTCCCACTCCTGACTTATTCATATTATGCTTCATTTTATTCTTTACAAGAGTCTATTTTTGACATTCATAAGAAATAAAAAAGAGATAAAATATTATTCTTTTTTTTTTGTGCTTTACCTAGGACCTATGAAACATTAAGAACAGGCTTGATTATGGATTGAAATATAATTCTGTTACATACTCGCTCTTAACTACATCCAACTTAATCTCAACAAACAAGAATCATCATACATAATTTTTGTAATTATTGAATATATTTTTGTATAATTTGATTGTCATACTTTTTATGTTTTGTTTATAGCAAATAATATCCTTATCATTAAATTTCTGTAAAAGTTTATAATAAATATAAGTACGATGTTGATAGATCTAATAAAAATTCTTATTAGTTATTCATATTAACCACATTTTCATTTTTTTTAAAATCCTATAAAGAGTTGGACGATACATAGAAATATAACCTACAGTAAAGAAACCAATACTTTAAGTTCGAATACATGAAGAATATAACCATATGTTCATTTTTATATTTTGGGTAAACCACCGGTATCCGAACCCACTGGGCCAACTAATCCGATTCGAGACGTAATCACAATTAAGGCTCCTTGCCCCTCCATGCAGGTGTGTTTAATAGGGATCGAACCCAAGAACTCTTCCCACAAGCTCAGCCTGCGCAGCCAACTGAGCCATAACCAGTAGGTTCATTTTTATATTTAATAAACATAATTCTTTGTTAATTATTGAATATAACATTTTTAATCTAGACTCGCCTATAATGTTCATGGCTTAGAATAAGGCTTTTACCAACTTAATTAATTTATATATTAATGTGTACACGTATCATTTGGCATTTGTTACTTATGTTCATTTTGAGAACATGTTATAATGTTACGAGATGTAGTTATGATTAGTATTTAATTCTTAATTTACATTATTATAATAGTAAACCTTAATGTTGGTCAAATAATTTTATATAATATATAGTTTATTTATGATATATGTAGTAGATTGTCCAATCAAAACATTTTTCCTTTAATAAATAAAAATTAAATAATTTTTATTGTATTGATTTCACATGAAGACTATAAAACTTCCAAATTATTTAAATTTTTATTTCACTTTGTAAATCGTATGTTTTAATTAGACTTCAGGTTGACGTTCCGTAGAATATTAATTAATTGGAATGGTTGAATATGGAGTAAGCCTTTGGTTTTTGTAATCTTAAGTTATTATTATCAAACTTTAACTTGACAACTTAAGTTCTAAATTAACACTTGTTGATATCTTCACGATTGTTAAGATAAAAAGATTATTTGAAATTAATATTTTAAATTTAAAAAATCAGGCCTATCCCCGACACGAATGATATATAGATAATAACCAAAGTTGCGAATACCGTACTGAACTTTGTACTGGATAGAGTTATGGTATGATAGTGTATTGGTATCAGTCAATACCAGGTATCATTTCGAATAATTTTTTAAATTTATGAAATAGACCCTAAAATTTCTAAAATTTATAAAATAGTTCATTGGTATATCGTACAGTTGTACTGAATACTTTACTAGTTTACTGTTTACATCAACTCTGTTTTCAAAAATCATAATAATAAATAATAATCACAATTAATATGAAATAACAATAACTTTTAAATATTTCACATATAAATAATAACACCAATTAATTAAAATAGACAATCATCATCATACAAATATAAAATGAAGAATACAAAGTTTTTAAAATATTACAATAATACAATTTCATCATTTTAATAAATAATAATTGCATCAAAGCATCCAATAAAAAGAACAATAAATATCTTTGAACAATTTACAAAAATAATTCATGATAAAGAAACAATCAAGTAAAAGTTAAACCTGAAACAAAAACTTTTACAATTACATTACATATATAGAATTTAACATAAACATCAAATACAAGTAAAATTAAAAGAAGGGGAAAAACAAAAATCTGAAATAAAATTCAATTGTCAACAGGAGGATACCCGCTATAACTGCACTGACCTCAGTGATCATTTGGTACAAAATCTTCATCATTGAGAGGAGTTTTATCATTATTATCATTCAAATTTAATGCACCAAATGATATGTCAATACTTTTCCAAGTTATTCACATATACCAAATTCGGTTCTTCAAAATCCCAATTCGCCAAAAGATCAATATTATCAATAAAAATTGGATTGGTTCAACTACTTGTGCTAGTAAGACTCCTAGTAAACAATTAAATTTAATTATTAGAAAATTATGAAAGATTATATTGAAATTAATAATGGTAATAATGAAAATAATATACCTTTCTGGAAGCTTTAAATTGTAATGAACAAAAACTAAGTCATTCAACCTCTTATGTTCCAATCTATTCCTTTTCTTTGAGTGGATAAATTCAAATCTGTTTCAGTTTTGTTCACAGCCTGTTGCACTCACATATTAACTTAAAATCTAAATTGTCAACCTTTTCAATTCTGGAACATTATTTCCAAATTGATCCCACCAAAAAACTGTAAGTCATAAGATAACAAAAGTTGTGCTATAAATAAAATAAAGTGATAATTAATTTTCAACAAAGAAGAAAAAAGAAATAACTAATACGTGGAGAAAGTTTTCCACTTTGTCAAATGACAATCGACATTTCAAAATTTCCGTAAGACAACTTGTAAAATTCCATTTATGAGCCTAAAAGATTTTGCACGCGCCAATGCTAACAATTTTTGTAATAGTTAAAAGCATTCCTCTATTAACTTTAGCTTACTTAGTAAGATCCAGTCTAAAATAGAAACTAGAATTTAAAAATACCCCAACTGCAAACAATGGAGAAGAAGTTGTCTTTCCCTTCTCTCATTAATGTTTGAGAGATATGGTGTGTGTAAAGAAGGTATATGTTTCAGATTGGCCTTGATTGCTTATATCGCTCTCTCCATGACATAAAAAATATAACCCATTGTTGGTTTTTCTTCACTATCAGTCAAGGGAAACACCCTCACCAAAGGCTCACAAACTCGGATAACAAATTGACATTGAGACCAAAATTCTTTATCTTTCAATGTAATATTACAAACCTCCACTCTAGCATTAGACCTAGCATACTAAGATAGAATTCACTTATCACTTATAAACAATTTTCTTAACTCTTTATTCATTGAAACAAAAGACTGAAGTGATAAGAAATTTGTTGCAAATCTTGTTATAACAGGATGACACAAATTCCTACTATTGGTAAATTCCTTTCTCATCAAATTTAACACCCATGTACGATTGTAAATGAACTTTGTCACCTTTTTAGCTTTCTGCATAGTCTCATCAATAATAGGAAAATACCTAGATCCCCTATATTCTCTAGCATTAGGTCAATGCAATGTTCAACACAAGGAGTTCAAAAAAATGAATTATGCATATTCTACAACCTTTTCCTTGCCACTTTATAAGTGGAATTATTGTCAGTAATAAACTGAATAATGTTTTCCAGCCCTACATTATTCACAACTTTATCAAATATCGCAAACAAAGTCTCAGTATTTCTAATAAGACCAGATGCATCAATAGATTTCAAAAACATAGAGCCACTGTAGATTAAACCAAAAAATTTATAATAGGCTCTTGTCTCCTATTTGTCTAACCATCACACATGATTGAACATCTATAAGTATCCTAATTTATTCTTCTTTCAGCCAAATAACTTCTAATTTCATAAACAACTTAACTCAAAAGTTTACCTCTTAAGTCATCAATCGAATGACCTTTGTATCCTGGACCATAAGAGGCTATTGCATCCATCATAAGTTGATAATAATAAAACTGAGAAGTATTAAATGATGAACCTGTATCATACCACCATCTAGCTACTGCCATATCAACATTGTAAGTTGCATCTCTTGATTGCATTGTACTATGAATTGAAGGTTGGGTTCCAAAAGTTGTTCGTGGTACAAAGAATCTAGTCACCTACCTTCTTCTCCTCCTCACATCAAGTTTAGGTACCTCTTCTTGAGCATGAGATGGAACACTACCGGTACCAATACCACTACTATCACTATCACTTCCAACTTCAACATTTCCAAAATCACCACGGAAACTAGAAAATGAACTTCCACTACCAGTTTCAAAATTGCACCTTTCCCTTCCATCTCTCTCATATTGATATTTGTCAAGTAATGTTTTCATCTGCCACTTCACATCATGACTTACTTTTTTATGGGTTTCATATCTCCTTTAACCCTAGCTAAATGTTTTTGTAATCGGTGATTCCTCCACCTTTCAAATGCTTGTTACAAAACAAGCAAATAGTATGGTTACTCCTACGGGGAACCAATGCAGCATGAGCCCAAGATGGATCATTGTATCTTCCATAAATGGATTGATCAGGAGTACTAAAACTTTCTTCTATTTATTTGTAAAAATAAAGGAATGCATATATCAAAATAAATAACACATGATTTTAGTACATAATATGCATATTCATCTTCTATAATATAACTTATTCTTTATGATTACATTACATACAATTCAATTTTATGGAACACAATTCACTATAAGTCAAAAGCTAATAATTCAAAACATTCAACATATATAATTACACAACATACATCAATAATTTTCATTTTCAACCGTTTTTATCAATTTCCATTTCTAACAATCACAAAATATTCATAATTCCATTTCCATTTCCATTTCTATTTCCAACAATTTTCATTTCCAATAATCACAAAACAAACATAAACAATTTCCATTTCGATTAATCACAAAACATTCATAAAACAATTTCCATTTCCAGCAATCACAAAACATTCATAATTTCATTTCCATTTTCAACAATTTCCAATTACATTTCTAACAATTTTCAATAAGTTTCATTTCCAACAATCACAATACGTACATAAACAGTTTCCATTTCCATTAATCACAAAACATTCATAAAACAATTTTCATTTTCAACAATTTTTAACAATTTCCATTTCCAACAATCATAAAACATTCATAATTCCATTTCTATTTCCAACAATTTCCAATTCCATTTCTAACAATTTTTAACAATTTCCATTTACAACAATCACAAAACATTTATAATTTCATTTCCATTTCTAACAATTTTGATTTTCATTTCTAACAATTTCTATTCCAACAATCACAAAACATTCATAATTCAATTTCTATTTCCAACAATTTCCATTTCCATTTCCAACAATTTTCAACAATCTCCAGTACTAGTAATCACAAAACATTCATAATTTCATTTCCATTTCCAATAATTTCCAACAATTTCCATTTCCATTTCTAACAATTTTCAACAATTTCCATTTCCAATAATCATATAACATTCATAATTCTAGTTCCATTTCCATTTCCTATAATGTTCAACAATTTCCATTTCCAATAATCACAAAACATTAATAATTTCATTTCCATTTCTAACAATTTTCAACAATTTCCATTTCCATTTCCAACAATTTTCAACAATTTCCATTTCTATTAATCACAAAACAATTATAAAACAATTTCCATTTTCAACAATCACAAAACATGCATAAACAATTTCCATTTCCAATAATTACAAAACATTCATAATTCCTTTTCCATTTTGAACAATTTCCATTTTCATCTTCATTTCCATTTCCAATAATCACAATATATTCATAAAATAATTTCCATTTCTAACAATTTTCAACAATTTCCATTTCCAACTTCCACAAATCATACAACAATTTTCATTTCCAACAATTTCTAACAATTTCAATTCAAAGTTTCAAACATGAGGATCAAGTTGAAGGGTATGATATGATTTACATAATTTTCAAATAATGAATGACATATCTTATACAATTGTTCATACACATATATTCATAACATGATGATCAAGTTGAAAGATATATTCATAACATGAGGATCAAGTTGAAGCATATAGCTTCTTTGCAAATATTTTTTCTTATTTAAAGCTTTGAATTTTCTTTTCATTTCTAACAAACCATAATATTATATACACCATTCTATATTTCGTTCTTAAATATATATGTTGCTTTTACAATTTTTCATTGATATTAATAAGTCTAATTATAAATGATTAGAACCTACAAATCTACAACATATTCACAATTTGGAAAAAAAAAGTTCTTTTTCGGATACATTTATTACATCACTACTTTCACACATTATCTATTATAAATATTTATGATACCCCACACTTATATATTACCATATAATTCAAGTTCAACATTTTTATACTCAATTAATTATTTACCCAAAACCAATACCCAAATAGGCAAATACTATCATTAACTATAACCGAATTATTATTAATTTCCAATTGCATAATTTTATACTCAACTAATTATTGACCTAAACTCAATACCCAAATATTAAAAATAAAATACCATTTCATAAATATTAAGAATGTATCAATTAATGATTTAAGTTTTTACAATTTTACAAATTTAACATTATCAATTTAAATTTTACATTTAGGTTGTTTCAAGTTTCAACTTCCAAGTTCAACTTTCAATTTTCATAATCAACATTAACAAGGTCGTGTATAATGCATATCATTCATCCAAAAACTTATCATTAATATAAACTTAAACCAATCTTTATAACCAATACATCATTCACTGTGAGTGACTCATTCAATTCAACTCCATTTCCATTTCCAAATGACAATACCGTTATCATTCAACATTTCAACTCCATTGAATCCAACCTATGCAAATCAGAAAACCAATAAATCATTCACCGTAAGTGACTCACTCATTCAATTCAACTCCATTTTCATTTCCAAATGACAATATCCAACCAGAATACTAGATACACACAAATTGCAATTCACAAAACTAAGTTCCAACTTCTAACCAATTCACAAATCCACATCCAATCGAACACAATAAATAATGCAATTAAGATTTAAGCAAGAAAAAATTGGAAAACTAAAAAAACACACCTAAAAAATATTCACTAGCTTCGAGTCTTCGGGTTGGGTCTTCAGTTCAGGTGAGGATTGACGGGTCAGAGGCTTCGAGTCGTGCTGATTAACAACTATGAGGCTACGACCATCTCTCCTCCTTCGGACATTCAGTGGCGATGACGTGGTGCACTGGTCCCTATGGAGGAAGGTTGAAGACAGTGACATCTTTGGGGGACACGAGGGGAGGAGTCAAGGGAGGATCTGTGCCCTTTAATGCTGCCATGGATCAGGGAGGTTGAGGGAAACAGTTGCACCACTGGACCAGTCACTAGTATTATCAGAGATGAAGATGTGAAAGAGAGAGAGAGAACAACAGTGGTGGTGAGTGAAGAAGTGAGGATTGGTGAGAGCGAAACAAAAAATGATAAGGAAGGTTTGGTGGAGATAGAGATGGGGGTAGGGTTCATTTAAAGGACTACCGAGAGAGGAAGGAGACGGTGGAGACAGAGACAACGGGGTCATTTAGGAAAAAATTTTAAAAATTACAAACAGGTCTTTCAATTATCCACATTTTATGGTACTGGCTGATATGCGTCGGTATTGTATATACTGGCTAGTACCGAACGAAAAATGACAGTACCGATTGGAATTAATGGCCAATACCGAAGAACGAATATTGTTCCATTTTTCGACCGTACCGGTTGGTATGGAACGGTATCCATTCCCTTGGATGAAGGGGCTTTAGTTTTTGGTGGCTTTCCTCTTTTTCATTGTATTATACGTATTGATATACTTTGTGATGAATAAATAGACATTTTATCTACAACTAAAATGAAGATAAACACAAAATTAATAGTAATTATCTTAACAATTTCAGGTTGTCTCGAAGGTTGACTCTTATTTTTGCAACCTCTTACATTGTGACCAATTTCATAACAATGACAACATCTCATAGCTACTCCAACCTTGCTCAATTTGTTGAGATTTTGTGGTTATCAGCCTTATCCCTTTTTCTTTCCTTTTTAGGGCTTCCAGGCATCTTCTTGATCAATAGAAATAATATTGGCTGAAGCTTTTTAGTTTTGGCCAAAATTTAGGACCACTAATAGGTTCTATAGCATACAGGTAACTCTTTCAATAACAATCACACTTGTAAAATCGATTGACATAAGCATTGATATCCTCCCTCTGATATGATATATAAGCCACAACATGTTTACATGTAATCTATGTTAAATCCTATAGTCTACATTGATAATTTCGTGCTTGTAAATCAACAATGAACTTGTCCACAAAAAGTGTGACTAAACTTCAAATTCCCATTTTTCTTTGTCATATAATACCTTGCTTCTTATTTTTCAACCTCTATTTTCTTCCTCACTTTTAGGCATATATCATTAGTGGATTTTTGCATCATGTCCCTTTTCATATATCTGAGTCATTAAAGAAACTCGAATGTCTTCTAACATACTGATCAAACTTTTCATATGAGCTTCACAAATGAATCAATTAAATGTCTCTGCTATATTATTATGAACTATTTCACACTTTAGTCTTTTGTTAACAAATGCCCTTATAAAGGTCTCCAGTTTCCTAATATTGAAATCATCATAAGCATTCACTAAAATACTCTTCAACTTCCATTGTGCAATTCACCATTTGCCAACATAAACTCCTTTATGTGTGGCTTTTATGAAGACATGTCGAAAACATTTTCTATGCTCAACTTCAAAAAAAATATTCTTTAATGCATTCAATATACCTTGCAACAAAAAAGGTAACATAAATTGAAAAAGATAAATTACATTAAGAAATGAATATCAAATGTATGAATATTTAAAGCTTACCTTCTACTAATCGCTATAAAAATTTATGCATTCCCAGTTATGTCTAGATCTTTTACAAGAATGCTAAAAAAATGCCAAGATTGGTAATTTTCCTCTCAACCATTGCATAGGATATAGGAAACATTTGATTGTTTTTGTCACGACTTAATGTAGCTAATAAAGCACCTCTAAGGAATGTCTTTATAAAAACATCCATCTAACCCAATTATTTTCCTACATCAACTGAGAAAACCATACTTTATAGCCTTAAATCCCATACAAAACCTTTTGAACATTGGTTTTCCGAGCTGTTCATGAAGTTTAGTTTGAATAATACCCATCTTTGTCAGCTCGTCGTAACTTTTGTCCATAAGACCATAACTTGGCATAATAACCTTCCATAGATCCTCGTAGTATGATAATAACTTCCTACTTGGCCTTATAACATTGGGATTTAGTTACCTGTAGTGCATATTTTCTTTGGAGATCATTCATCATTTCAATAATATGCCAATTTGGGCTCCTCCTAAAACTTATTTAAGAATTCATTTGCTATCCATTTCTTGATAGCTTGCTTTTCCTTTGCACTTTGTTGTAATTATGCTTGTTTTATATTATCTTCACAACAAATATTTTCTCATTTCCAATCCAGCTAGCATATACTCAAAAGGACATTGTGGCTCACAAACTGCCTCCATTCTCACACCAAATCTTGCCATGAAATATCATATCCATTTGTAATTACATAGTTTCTTATTGCTTCCCTCAACTGCATCTCATCTTTAAACTTCATTCCAATTTCAAACTTACTATTGTCATATTGACTTTTACATTTAAGACAATATATTTCTTCTTTGGAATAAATGCTTTATCATTACTACAAACTAGTGATTGAATTTTAGCATCACTATCCTTATATTCACTATTTGCACCATATGAACTTCATCATGTCTCTGTGTATCTTTGGAATAATATCCTTCTTCGTTGTAATCCTTTCCATTACCACCAATGCTGTTGAAAACATTGTCGCATTCAAACCCACTATGTACAATCTTAACACCTCTTCTCATTTGTTCTCATAGTAACATATTTTTCATCATCAGTTGCAAATTTGCATATTCTCATTTACTCACGTTCACATATCATCGGACCGTAGTCCGGCATTCAACATTAGAGTTGAGTATCACTATTTTATTCATATGCAAATGCACATTCAAAACACATTTATCATTGAACCGTGGTCCGGCATTTAACAATCATATTATGTACACTTATTCTATCTCATTCACATACAAGTAGCACTTCAATATCCAAATCAAACATCACAATCATTGGACCTTCTGTCCAAAAATCAACACAATCAATCACATGCATAACATCATCCAATAGTTAATTAATACAAAATTTAAACAAAATAAACAATGAAGTGAGACCATCTCGGTCTACTCACAGTATGCTCCAGATTAGCATTTGCTTCTAAATTCTGAAAACACCTGAATGCAGACACTTAGCTTGTTTAAAGCTCCAACACCTGCAACAGTCACGTAACCCTAATCCCTCATACAACCACGTATATCATCTTGAAAGTTGACAGAGGGTTTGATTTTTTTTGGGATCGAAGAAAGAAATATCAAAGTGGAAATGATGACAAACAGAGAAAAGAAAATTTTCACTTTGTAAAAATTTGATGAAAAACTCTATGTTAAAGGAACTCTAGAGAAAAAGTTTCGAGAAAGATAAAGACAAGTACAGTAGCTTGTCTTTCAAGGGTAATAAAAATCTTAACTCTATAGCTTAGACACCTATCCAATTCTTATCCACCTATCCAATTCTTATCCACTCATCCACTTCCCTTCATTAAAACTTACTTAAGCATAATTTATACTTAAGTTTAAAACTCAATAATACCACTGCAATCACAAGTTATAACCCATAAAATCATTTTCATATTTTTCCATAAACACAGCATTTCGGGTCAACTTTGTATGTTCTTTCTAACCCCGATACTGAAGTTATTTTGTAACACTTTCTTCTAGAAACATATTCCCCTATGTCTTATGTCTCTATTGACACCAAAATCATTTAATTTGGCCCCGATACTAAAGTTATTTTGTAACACTTTCATCTAGAAACATATTCCCCTATGTCTTATGTCTCTATTGACACCAAAATCATTTAATTTGGTTTAGTGATTTGAAAGATATATCTTAAACATTTTCAAACTGCTCTTGTCTAAAACAATTCATTATGCACAACTTCCATCCAGAATTTTAACATCTTAGAGACTAGTTCAAAATTCAACTTCTTCAGATAATTTATAACTCTATGTCTCTAGTTTATTCCAAATTAAAAATCATCTCATTTGGAATCCTATAGATCCAGATATAATCAAAATACTAAAGTGTATTCAATAAAACAACACTAGTCACCATTCCAACGGATTCCTCTACTTTTCTTCAATCAAAACTCTTTTTCCAGTCAATTCGGAATGCTGCCAATTTTTTGCAGAGAGATAGCACAATGTGTGAGGAATCTATTGTCTCAAGTATCACTTCGTTTAGAGGTCGGATAACAAAATCGAAGGAATCAAACAAGGTTCTATCCTCAATCATAATGAACCTATTTCGGGATAATGGCATAACTTGCTCTAGGGATATCAGATCAAGGTCATTCCTGAAGGGTTCGAAATAGGACTTCAATATCTACATCTTTCATGAGACATTGAAGTGAGATTTTGTCATCTAAAGGATTAGAATTGGACCAGACGATACAAGATGAACAGTGATCAGAAATAGGTTATGAACAATACACAGAAGATATCTTGCAATTAGCATAGCTTTCTCTAGAGACATCAGATTAAGGTGTTCTTTAGATGATTCGAAAGAGGACTTCAAGATCTACAACTTTCATGCAGACCTTGAAGACAAATTCATTCATCTATAGGGTCAAAAATGGGACCAAACGATAGAATCAGATGAACAATGCACCAGACAATATGACGTCATCACCAGACGATATGACGTCACCAAATGATACGTCCTCTCTAGATGAAGCATCCTCACCAGACAATACATCCTCACCAGACAAAGCGTCCTCACCAGATGATCCATCCTCATCAGACGAAGCATCCTTACCAAATGAAATGTCCTCACCTGACGATACATTCCCACTAGACGAAGCGCCCTCACCAGATGATATGTTCTCACCAGACGAAATGTCCTAACCAGACGATTCGTCCTATACTCTTGAGCATCTTCACTTATAAGGAATATAAATATTGACTCCGATATCTAAAAATTGCAAACTTTATATTAGGAAAGCTAAAAGAAAGATCTACAACTTCCATGAAGAAATTTTGTCAAAATCCATCTAGATCGGTACAATTTATTCATGGAAGTTTCAGATCAAATTTAACTCTCACATTGCTATTTTCTCCATTATTGAAATCTAAATTCTAACCCTTAATATGGAAATGGGATGTTACAAGATGCACCTATAAAAGTATCCCAGAATAAAATACAGAACAAAAGTCCCAAATTACTCAATGCTTCATTCAACTTATGATAAGGTAAGGCTAATAGGGTTTTTGAGTTTTAATATAAGGTGATTGATTGAAAAACAAGGTTAAAGGCTAAAAAAATGTTTGCAAAGGGAAAATAATTATGCGGGTCATTTTTAAGCTAAAGGGCTTAAAAACAAGAAAGGCCTTAATCATTTCTATATCCCATGTAATCAAACAAATTTAATCTAGTTCAGTACAAGTTCTGAAGGCAAACATTACTAAAGGAGCATCACACAATTTAAAGAAATAGAATGACATAAAGACGATGTCATTTAAAGCTCAAGTTTTGCCCACAGGTTTAACTTAAGAATTCACTTCAATTCCAAATATTACCTCATCACTCAAGTGTCAAAATTTTAATTAAGTTTATAAGATCAATTATTGCAGTCAATCAACATGATTCACTTCAGACTCACTTAGCCAAATTTAATTTCATGCATATACTCAATCTCATCCAAAATAATATGAAAAAGCTTTATGGTTTAACATACAACAATCATGCAAAAATTGACAAAAATCACACAAAAACAGAAAAATAGTTACACACAAAAACAAAAACTCTAATTCCTACCCCCACACCTAGACCAACATTGTCCTCAATATTAAAGAAGCATAAATATAAAGGAAAAGGTTAAAGAAGGCTTCTTTATTATGGAAGTGCCAAAATCATGGTGTTGGTCGATGTAGAGGTTGGAATCCTTCATACTTCCAGTAGGCCATAAAAGATGTGGTTGGAGTAGCCAACCTTCGTGACTCACTTTTTCTCCTTGACATTGTGTTGAATTCGTGAAACGCAAACCTACAATAGCAAAAGAAATGAAAACAGTAAAATCATAAGTGAGGGCTAGGTGGATTTTTCGGTTAATAACAATTTGAAAGATGGGTGTTATGTGGAAAGGTTGTTGTAGTGTGCACTATATGGGCAATAACGCGTGGAACCTGTAGTGAATGATGATGGTGAGAAAAGCTAAGAGAAAGAAGAAGAGTGAAAAGAGAGGTCGTGGGAAGAAGAAATTTTTTTCATTTTTTTAATAATTAAAAGATGAAAATTGAAAATTTCATAAATGAAGAGATTAAATTAAATTTCTAACTAAATGAAATAAACCTAATAAAAATGAAAATAAAAACTACTGAAAAATAAAAAAATTTAAACTTGAAAATTTTACAGGTTTTCTTGGATGTGTTTCTTTAAAGTCTTTAGCTGGACATGTTTCTTTACTTACCTAATTAGACATAGGTTGGAGATACCAATCCTATTTCTTCCGCTCACTCAACCAAAAAATTCTTATAATATGGCTTCAGGCAATGTCCAATAACTTTAAATACCTTAGAGGTATCTAAACTCTGAATTTCTACCACATCATGAGAAAAAACGTTAGTAACAATAAATGGTCTAAGCCAACGAGATCGTAATTTTACCTATAAATAACTTAAGCTTCGAATGATAAAGAAGAACTTTTTGTCCTATTGAAAATTGTTTCCTAGAAATCATTTTATCATGGAAAGCTTTAGTTTTTTCCTTATAGATTTTTGCATTTTTAAATGCTTCATTACGAATCTTCTCTAATTCTTGCAATTACAATTTCCTATTATTACCACCTTCTACCTGATCCATATTCAACTGTTTCACAACCTAATAAGCTCTATGCTCTATTTCCACAAGTAAATGACAAAGCTTACCGAAAACTAACCTGTAAGGCAATATGCTTATCAGAATTTTGTACGTAGTTTGGTATGTCCAAAAAACATCATCCAATCTTAAGCTCTAATCCTTTCTATTTGGATTCACCACTTTTTCTAATATGGATTTGATCTCCCTGTTGGACACTTTAGCTTGCCCACTTAATTGCGGATGATATAATGTGGAAACCCGATGGGTTATACCATATCTCTTCATCAAAGCCTCAAAAATCTTGTTGCAGAAATGGGTTCCTCGATCGCTAATGATAGCTTGAGGCATTCCAAACATAACAAAAATATTAGATTTAACAAAATCTATAACAATTTTAGCATCATCAGATAAAGTAGCCTTAGCTTTAACCCATTTCGAAACATAATCTACAGCTAACAAAATGTAGTTCTTACCAAAGGAAGAAGGAAAAGGACCAATAAAGTCTATTCCTCAAACACCAAAAATCTCACATACTAGGATGTTCGTGAGTGGCATTTGATTTCTTAATCCTAAGTTACCTGTTCTTTGACAATGATCGTAAGACTTGCAAAACATGTAAGAGTCATAAAATAACTTAGGCCAAAACAATCTACATTCTAAAATGTTCGAGCAGTTCTTTAACGAACAAAGTGTCCCCCACACACAGATGAATGACAAAATTGTAAAATAGAAGGAATTTCATCATCTGTGACACGTCGCCTAACAATCTGATCAGAATGAAATTTCCAAAGGTGAGGCTCATCCCAAATGTAATATTTAGCTTCTTGCTTGATTTTATCTCTCTCAGCTTTAGATAAATCACTAGGTAAAGACTTAGTTACTAAAAAGATTACTATATCCACATACCATGGAATTACCTGTTGAATTGCGAAGAAATTCTCATCCGAAAATTTGTCAGGAAGAACATCAGATGTGGTACTCAGAGTGATCCTACTTAGGTGATTAGCCACCAAATTTTCAACTCCTTACTTGTTGCGGATTTCCAAATCGAATTCTTGAAGAAATAAAATCCATCGAATCAATCTTGGCTTGGCTTCTTTCTTGTTCACCAAATATTTCAGAGCTACATGGTCTGAATAGATGATCACATTCGTCCCTAACAGGTATGACCAAAACTTCTCCAATCCATAGATGACCGCTAAAAACTCCTCTGTCATAGAATAATTTTTTTGAGCATCATTAAGTGTCATGGACGCATAATAAATAACATAAAGTACCTTGTCTATTAATTTTGAATAATAATTTCAACACATTAAAGAGACTTAAATAAAAAAATAAGCACAAAATGACAACTTAACAAAATGTAGCAGTTAAAGATAATTAAGCATAAAGATGTAAAATGTAAGAGATTACTTGATTAGCAACTTCCAAAGGACGCAACTGGTAGAGTTAAAGACGGCGATAAGAACAGCTAAACTCCCACGAAGATTCAGACAAGATGGTTTCAACCAGAAAGAAGAAGAGCATGATTCAATGTCTGCAGGGTGCGGCCTGATTTAACAGTTAGGTTAAAAACTCCTGACTTGTCCACACCCAATAAATTTTTAAAAAAACTTTTTCTCTTATTTTATTTTTAACTAACCCACTTACACCCGTGACAATGTTAATATTTATTTAAACTTTTCGACTCACCAATAAATTTTTCTTTTAATTAGTTTACTATTTCCCACACTGAAAAAAATAGAGTAGTTAAATTTCATCATCATCATCATCATCATCATACCCCAAAAGTCCCGCAATAAAGCAGGGTCTGGGGGGGCCTGATAGTACGCAGCCTTACCCCTACATTGTAGAGAGGCTGTTTTCAGTAGGCCCACATGCATATGTGACATGATAATAGTGATGTAGGATATAAAGAATAAATACGTAAAGATAGAAAGTA
>JAOSBK010000006.1:4035617-4045871 GCA_027568895.1 Erythroxylum shatona | reverse complement strand
TTTTGCCAAAATTGGTAGAAGAAAATGATTATGAATTGAGAAATTGATTAAGGAAGATGAAAGAAATGAAAAAGAAAAAAAAAGAGAAAAGAAAAGAAAAATTTATACCGGATTTTCGGATAGTTTGAGTCTAAGGTTTCCAACGCGATCATGTTCTCTATTCTTTGTTCTCGGATGTCGGAAATTGGTTTCGATTCGATTTGATCCGATGTTTGTGTCGTTTTGATTTGCTTCGATTCTTTTGCTTTAAGATTGGATTTGCTTTCGTGTGGTAAATAGCATTATTCGCTTTCGCTTATGATTTTGCTTCCGCTTTATGATTTCCGTTTTCGTTTTTCGGTTGGGATCCGGTTCTCGGATCGGGTCCCAACAACCTGAGAGGTGGATGGTTGAGACATGGCTACGTTCTTACCCTTCCTGTTCTAAACATCTGAGAATTTCGAAGCTTCATAAAATGGAGGTCCAAATTTTCAAAGCATTTTAAATATGATACATCAAATACATTAATGTTAGCATTTCGTACACTATCCACATCAAGATTGTAAAATGAAGCCAAAGCAATAACAATATATGTCATACCAAAATATAAGTTTGTCTTATTAATGCAACTCACAATAGACCTAAAAATGTGATACTGGGTATTTACTTTAACTTTGCATCCATGCACTAAAGAAAGAAAAGTTCTTTAGCCGAACACTTATTTCTTTTAGTTTTATTAAAAACAATTAAACACATAAATTTAAGAAGCAGTATGTGCTCAATGCTATGAATTAAAGTGTTAGGTGCATTCCTAGAATCAAAAGAGTTTTCACTTTTAAGGCTTTTCTAATAATCATCCACAAAAAATTCATCATAGTCATTTAAAACTTTTATGTTGGACAAGTTAAAAAGCGCACGAATGACAGTATAATCAGGCTTATATGCATGACCACCTATTCTAAACCAGAATATGTCCATTTTAGGATTATAGTGCACAGTGGTGAAAAATTCCACTATCATCACTGAGTATATCAGTATATTGGTATATCACAATGAATTAGACGACCCGAACTAATATTTGCAACTAATCGTTCAATGTTACGCCTTAAACTTAGAGTTTCTAACAATTGAAAATCAAAGTATCTAGGAGGCAATAATTCTCTATCTTTAATGTCCCAGAACCACATACCTTCTTCTTCCGAAAAATTGGGAATAGGGTGTGGAAATTGGCCACCATATCAGTTTTACCTTCTCCGAAAATTTGAAGGTGCAATTGGTCGATTGGTTTCCAGACGACAAGCTTCTTTGGAGCCATTGAAGAAGAAAAATACACAAAAATATGCAAACGAGAGGTGAGCACATTTTAGAGAAAGAAAGAAATAAAACCCACCAAATCCATGTATTCTTGAATGAGTAATGTGAAATAAGTGTAAAAGAAATGATTAATTATGGAAAAATGGAAAAATACCAAGGTTTGGGAGAAAGATGAAAGATTTTTGAAGCTAAGGTTAGTAAGCGTGGGCTGTAGAGAGAGTGTGTGATAAAGTGAAGAAAGAAGAAAGAAAAGAGAGTTTTTATTGATCTAGAAAATAAACATGATTAAATGGATGATACCTTTCTAAAGTCAATATATCATAGTTATTTATTCCCTTATTTTACTTTATTTAGGAATTTTGGTTAAGTCAAATTTGTTTTGGAAAGGCAATCCCAATAGAAGTGGGATTCTTTAAATTTAGCCTTGATCTTAACTTTTATCCCATGTTTTTAGGAAGATTAGATAGGTTTTGGGATTATTTATAGGAAATAGTTATAAGAGCTAGCCATACCATCTCCCTCTCATCTTAGTTCATTTTAGTTTTTCTATGTTATTAAATAATTCTTTGTCTTTCTTTTATGTTTTTTTAAGAACCATGTATAACAAAACTCTCTTTCTCGTCAAAAGTTAATTAAGGTTTGATTGCTTAAAAAGTGTGAGATCAAACTATTCTTCTTTACTCTTTTGTTCTTTAGTATTTATATATCTTTTAAGGCCTATCATTCAATTATCAAAATAATATATTACCAATTAGAATGATTAAATAGATAATTATTTGATTTTTCTAATGCTTAATAGTGAAATAGCATAGTTAGAGAGCGATGTGAGAGAGCGATCGAGCGTTGCAGAGTGCCCATTACTTCGAAGATCACCGAAAGTTGAGTCCCCACTACCATGGCTTTGTCTTCTCCTCTTTCTTCTCACCCTTCTTCCTCTTGTCAACCCTTGGGCCACTCCTCCCTGCATAAAACCCTCCTTTCGATCCTTTCGTCCAACCCTAATGCCGAAAATGCTGACCCAAATTGCCCCTTTCTTACACCTGTTAAGAAGCCCCTGGATTTGCACCAATTGACTACATCTTCGAAGAACCCTAAGACTGTCTTACCTAAACTTGACCAGGTTCAGCAGCCTCCTTCCACCTTGCCCAGGACCTAGAAATCCGTAGTGACTGACAGAGTGGAGGAAGACTCTCGAGTCAAAGATCTGGCCTATTACCCTCTAGAGCTCAAGGATGACCAAATCTTCATCGTCCCTCTGCCTGAACTAGCCCAGAAAGGAGCTCAGAAGCTTCGGCATGCTCTAATAGGTTTTTTCATCAAAAAGCGCCCCGCTTTTCTCATAGTCCAGTGATCCTTTTCCAAGGCCTGGTCTACATATGGCTTAACTGACATTTTAGTAACCAGTTCCAACAAATTCCTCTTCAAATTTGACTCTGAATGAGGCCTGAATGAGGTGTTAGAGCAGGGGCCTTGGCACATCCAAGGCAAGCCCCTGTTCTTGCATAAATGGAGCCTCAATGCAGGTGACCAGGAGACTCTGTGCTATGCTCCGGTTTGGCTCCGATTTCACAACCTCCCCTACAAGTATTGGAACACCGAGGGGTTGCGAAGGATTGCCAGTGCAGTAGGCCATCCTTTGCGGATGGACTCCCACACAACTAAAATGACCATAATACTTTATGCTTGCCTTTGTGTCAAACTAGATCTGGAGAAGAAATGGCCTTCCTCCTTTCAGCTGGCCATCTATGATGATGAAGGCACGATGTCTTTCAAAGAGATAACCATATAATATGAACGGCAACTAGCAAAGGTATCCTATAAACAGGAATGGCAACCCACTAACTGCAAGTTAACACCGGACTCCAAGCTGAATTGGAAAAGGACATTAATTCCCTCCCTTCAAGTGGACACCAACAGATGGATAATGCCCAAATGACAAGCCTTGTCAAGACCCAAACTCTTCCTGTGGATCAGCAGTCGGATGGTAACCAAATTGCGCCGAGTTCGGCTGAGGCAGTGCAGCAGTCACAGGCTACCCCTTTAGGATCCTTCCTATTCTGGCCTGAGTAAATCCGGTAACTCTATTGCTTCTCCTAACTCTAGCGTGGTTCCTAATAATTCTGTTGAAGCTCAGAGCTTAGGCACTTTGGAAGGGGAAGTGGGGGCCTTTATCATTAGGAGAGGTAGGAAATCAAGACAAAAACAGCAGCATTAGTGTTGCCTTTTGCCTTCTACTATGGACTTAGGTTTTTGGAACATTAGAGGTCTTAATAGCAATAAAAAACAGCTAGCAGTGAGATCTTTCCTTAAGTAGCTGTCTGTTTCTTTTATTTGTCTGATAGAGTCTAGGATTAAATATCTTTTGCATACAATATGCTCCACTTTATTCCCTAGGTGGCATTTTTGTAGTAACCTCGAACAAGCTCCTTATGCTAGGTTAGTGGTTACTTGGAATCCTGATTGTTTTGAGTGCATCCCTCTTATATCCTTTTACCAATTAATCCATTTGGAAGTGTCTCCTGTGAATAGTGACTCAGATTTTTTTGTTACTTATGTTTATGGATCTTATATCCTTAATCATAGGAAAAACCTTTGGGAATCCATTTCTAACATCAATCTCTCAGTAGGCAACCATCCTTGGCTTTTGGCAGGGGATTTTAACTCCATTCTTTTCCCTCATGAGGCCGATCCCCTTAGCCCCTCAGCTATTAGTGGCATGGGTGATTTTAGGCATTGTGTAGAAGACTGTGGGGTGTTTGACCTTAACTCTAGTGGTCCTACATTTACATGGTCCAACAAGCAGCCAGGTGAGCTTTATATTGCTAGGAAATTGGATCGAGTTCTGATTAATTCGCAGTGGAGCTCTCAATTCTCCCAATCCTTTGGAGAGATCCTTAACCCTAATATTTCTAATCCTTCTCCTATTATGATAAGGGTTGCCAATATCCTCCAAAGGAGACATACTCCTTTTACATTTTCCAATTTCTTAGTCTCTCAACCCAATTTCCTTCATACCATTGAAGAGGCTTGGCACTCTCAAATCCGAGGGACCCCTATGTTCTGTGTGGTGACTAAACTCAAACTTATCAAAATAGCCCTCAAATCCCTTAATTCGGACCAAGTAAGTGATTTAAATCTAAGAGTAGAGACTTGTCAAGCCAAATTAAATTCCATCCTAGATCAAATGAGGCAAGAGCCTAATCTATCCCAACTTGTGTCTAAAGAGTACGAGGCTTTGACCAATTTGTTTCAAGCCTTAAATGACCAAGAATCCTTTTATTAACAAGCTTCTCACATTAAATGGCTGAGGGAGGGGGATAGAAACACGAAATTTTTTCATAATTCCCTCTTGTCCAATAGAAACCGAAAAACAATTCATTCTCTTCTGGCAAGCAATGGCCAACGAATCACTGCCCTTGAAGCTATTCAAACTACCTTCCTGGATTTTTTCCAGAGTTCTTTAGGAAAAAAGAAAAACCTAGCTCAAGCCATGGATTATGTGACTCCTCTTTTTCCTCACCCGCTTCCTAAGCACCTTAGAGACTCTCTTATAGCGGAAGTTACACCTCAGGAGATTAGGGAAGTATTCTTTTCTCTCAATCCCACTAAGGCCCCTGATCTAGATGGGTTTAATGGCTTCTTCTTTAAGCATGCTTGGCCTATAGTGGGGCATGAGATTACTAGGGCTATTCAAGACTTTTTCCTAAATGGGAAGCTCCTCAAAGAGCTTAATTCCATTTTTATCACTCTTGTGCCAAAAAAGCTCTAACCCTCCACTGTTTCTCACTACAGACCAATATCTTGTTGTAACTTTCTTTATAAAGTGATCACCAAAATCTTGGCTACTCGACTCAGACAGATTTTGCCCTTCCTCATTAGTCTAAACCAAAGTGCCTTCCTCCCTAATCGTTGCATAGGGGACAACATCCTCCTTTCTCAAGAAATTTTCAAAAACTGTCACATTCCTAATAGCCAAAAGCGATGTGCTTTCAAAATAGATTTGGCTAAAGCCTACGATTCCATCCAATGGTATTTTCTCCTCACGGTCCTCCAAGTTGTAGGTCTCCCTCCCATGTTCATCAAATGGGTTGAAGAGTGTGTAACCACTCCTTCATACTCTATTCTCATTAATGGATCTCCTACAAATGTTTTTCGTGTACAATCAGGATTACGCCAAGGAGACCCCCTTTCTCCTTACTTGTTCATTCTCTGTCTGGAGGTCCTTTCTCGGAGCCTGCATGATTCAATATCTAGGGAACCTTCCTTTAAATTCCACTTGGGATGCAAAACTCTCAAACTTTCCCATCTTTTGTTTGCAGATGATTTGTTATTGTTTTGTCATGCTGATGAGACCTCCGTAAATGTTTTGATTAGTGGGTTGAACAGGTTCTCTTCCTTTTCGGGCTTGGACATCAATCTTTCTAAGAGTCAATTCTTCTTATCTTCTGATATGATTCATTGGGCTCCTCAATTGGAATCTCTTTTTGGTCTTACCCAAGGTCACCTCCCTATGAAATACTTAGGAGTGCCTTTTGTCACAAGTAGACTGACTAAGCGGGACTGTCTCCCCTTGTTGGAAAAAATAGACTCCAAAGTAAACAAATGGACTAATAAGACTTTATCCTATGCTGGTCAGCTTCAGTTGGTCATTTTGATTTTGTCTACCTTCTAGGTATACTGGGCTAGCCATTTCATTCTTCCTGCTTTCATTACTAAAGACATTGAATCTAAACTTAGGAACTTTTTATGGGCGGGGACGGTTGAGTTTAAGACCTATGCCAAGGTTAAATGATCTGATCTTTGTAAACCTACAAAAGAGGGTATCAAACATCTTTCCACTTGGAATAATATTTTGTTAGGCAAAAGGATCTAGATCCTCTTTACAGATAGGGAAGCCTTATGGATCAAATGGGTTCACTCCATCATCATTAGACGTACTAATTTCTGGAGTGCTGAACCTACCTGTAACAGCTTTTGGAGCTGGAGGAAAATTCTCCAGATCAGGAATCTTCTAAGGAACCTCTTTAGATTTAGGATAGGGAATGGATTTACCACTTTCTTTTGGCAGGACCCATGGCATCCTCAAGGCATCCTAAAGGACCTCTCTACTCTGAGGATCATTAATAGCTCTGAGCTCCTGTTGACTGCTAAAGTTACTGAAGTAATCATGAACAGATCTTGGAACTGGCAAGCTATCACTATTGATGTCATTCGCACGCTTGAACCTTTAACCTATCTTCCTAACGCTTCTCAATTGGATAAACTAGAATGGATAGCCAGCCCCACTAAAATCTACACCAACTCTTCAGCATACTCCTTGCTGAGACCTCCCTCTCCTCAAGTACCTTGGTATAATTTGGTGTGGTATCCAGGTGCAAATCCCAGACATGCCTTTATCTTGTGATTAGCCTTCCATAACAAGCTACAAACAAGAGATCTTTTACTTTATACATTTGCACCAAATCATTGTTCACTTTGCTCCTTGGCTAATGAATCTCTTAGACACCTCTTTTTTGAATGCTCTTTTTCCAAATCAGTTTGCCTCTATTGCCTCAATCATTTTTAGCTTAATATCCCCCACCTTTTAACCCTTCCCTCTATCCTCACTTGGTTCAACCAAAATCCAAGGCCCAGAAATTTTGACCCTCACACTTTCCTTACCTTACTATCGGTGGTTGTTTATAATGTTTGGTCTGAAAGGAACTTTAGAACTTTCGAAGACAAAGCCCTGGACGTAGGGAGTTTCAATGCTAAAGTGATCTACCAAGTAATGGAGAAGCTTTGCTCAAACACTGGGCATACGTAATTTGTGTTTTTCTGGTCTCTTTTCTCTAATTATTGCAGGTTTCAGAGTGGAGGGGCCTCATCATCCTCGTGAAACCTTGTTGCCAACCCTGCAAGTGTCCTATCTCCTCAGCGCTAGTGAAGAGCTTGGTTTCCACCAGACATTCCCAGGCTTGATGTAACATCCTGTCCCCCTATTAAGGGTTAGGACCCAAACTTTTAGTATTTATGTGCTTAAAGAGAAGTTAAGACAATACATTTTCTTGCTTATGCATCATGTTAGTATATATGCACATAAATACGGAATGTTTTCACATAAAAAGTGGCACATGCATTCACTGACAACTTCTAGGTATAAATGGTATTAAATGCGATTTTATTGAAAATGAGGAGTAAAAGGAGTAGAAAGAGTGATCTTAGTATGAGTTGTGATAAGGAAAGATTTAGAAACAAGATTTGGTAGTGATATGGAAAATGTTGACTAAGTATGCTTCAGTCTTTTATCCACAACGTTTTCTCTAGTCATCCAAACCAGATGATTCTTGATTTGGATTAAACTAGAGATATATGGCTACATTTGGTATGCAGACATCAAATTTTATTTCTGTCTCTAAGAGTCTCAAAATTTGTCATGAAGTTGAGAATAGGGTGCAGGGCGTTGAAAGCTGATTGTAAAATTCATGTTCTGATTTCGGGAGAAAATCTGGACTTGATCTAGATAGATTTTGGCAAAGTTGCCTTCTTAAAAGTTGTATATCTTTCTTTTATCTTTCCAACGATATATTATATGAAAAATTTGGACATCGGAGTCAAAAGTTATGATTCTTATAAGTGGATACGTTCTGGATGCAAAAAAATGAGACGAAGTTATTGTTCATCGTCTTAGTTTAACTTTTTGCGTCTCAGTTTGATCATCTCAGTTACTGTTCATCCTATCGTCTTAGTTACTGTTTATCCTATCATCTCAGTTACTGTTCATCGTCTTAGTTTGATTTTTTGCGTGTCAGTTTGACCGTCTCAGTTACTGTTCATCCTATCGTCTCAGTTACTGTTCATCCTATCGTCTCAGTTACTGTTCATCATTTTAGTTTGACTTTTTGCGTCTCAGTTTGACCGTCTCAATTACTATTCATCGTCTTAGTTTGAACTTTTGCGTCTTAGTTACTGTTCATCCTATCATCTCAGTTATTGTTTATCGTCTTAGTTTGACTTTTTGCATCTTAGTTTGACCATCTCATTTTGCTTCCGTTTCAGTATGACGTCAGCAATTCGTCTCATGACGTCATCATCATCTCACTTTGGCCAGAACATATTCTAGCCCAAATTTGATCCTCTAGATGATAGAATTGGTCTTTAAGGTCCGTATAAGAGTTGTAGCTCTTGAATTCTTCTTTCCAACCATATAAAGAATACCTTAATCCGATGTCTATAGGGAAAGTTATGGAGATTTTTCCAATCTTCTATCGTCTGATGACGTCACCATCATCTCATAATGACATCAAGCATCATCTGATCCATTTTCCACCCTTCAGACGATGGATTTGGTCTTTGAGGTCTGCATGAAAGTTATAGATCTTGAAGTCCTCTTTCAAACAAGCTAAAGATGAAGTCTATCTAAAATTTGTAACAAAAGTTATGACATTTGTGCCTTGAGAGGTACAAATTGATTGATGGTATAAGCATGATCGATTCTTTCGGGTACAACTTCCCCATCCGAGCCCCAAATGAAGTGATTCTTGAAGCAATAGATTCCTAACTGCCAATATTTGTCTCTCCATGAAAATTTGTGTCTTTTAGAGTATTTTTGAGAAAATTGCATTAGAATAAGTGAGGGGTCAGTTGGGAGAGCATGTTTGGAGCATGATCACATTAGCTCACTAAGTTTATCTTTAGTTGTAAAATTCCAATTGAGATGATTCCTGTTTCCACACAAATTAAAGACTTAAAGCTACGATTCCTTGATAAGGTCAAGTTAAGATTTTGGTGTTTGATTAGTGTGGCACACCACCTTAGGGAAATGTTGATTTTGGCCCTACAGGGCATTAAGCTCAAGGTTTAGGACTCCGGATGTTGGGCTTCGGAAATGGGGTTCCAACATGTTATGGTATCAGAGCGACTAGGTTTGGGTCCAAGTTTGGGACTAGGTTTTGAAGTATCCTAAACATGAAATGGGTAGCTTAAGACATGAAAGCTTTAATGTGTTTCTCATAATTTGAAATCGTTTTATACGATTTGAACTGTTTTATGTATTTTGAAATTTGTTTTGCATAAACTAAAGATTTTTCAATGGTTTTATATTCAAGGAGTGACTATGCCACCTCGGAGTAGAACTCGAGGAGCTCTGCCTCGATCTAGCTCTCGCCAGGGGAGCACGGACAAGTCACATGTCCCACAAGATGTGGGGACACATTCTGCTCCTGGTTCGGAGCCACCTAGTGTGCAGCACGAGGTGCCGCCTCCACCTCCTCCTCCTCCTCCTATGCCTGCAATAGATCCACAGTTCTTTCAAGCCTTTGCCCAGGCTTTCACTTATACCATGGGCCAAGGGTCGCAGGCTCCGGTGTCAGCTCCAGTGGTTAGGGGCGGGCAGTATGATAAGCTTCACAAGTACGGAGTGGTAGATTTTAATGGCACCACCAATCCTGAAGAGGCTGAAGCATGGCTGAAGAGGACAGAAAAGGTCCTAACTCAGATGAAGTGTAATGATGCAGAGAAACTGAATTATGCAGTTAGCTTGCTACAAGGGGATGCACTCCACTGGTGGGAATCAGTGCCCCATAGTCAGGTTACGCCTCCGGTACTGACATGAAGAGATTTTGTGAAAGTGTTCAAGAAGAAGTATCTCTCCAGGGTGTATATCCAAGAGAAGGCCAGGGAGTTTCTGAATCTCACCCAAAGGGACATGAGTGTGAATGAATATGAGCTGAAGTTCACCCAGCTCTCCCGGTATATGGCCAACATTATTGCAAATGAGAAGGATAAGTGTCGCAAGTTTGAGGGAGGATTGCATCTAGGGATCAAGGAGAAAGTCTTGATCCATAATTTCTATGACTACCAGCAGTTGGTAGATGCTGCACTCCAGGCTGAGAAGCTAGAGAATATCAGAAATGAAGTAAGCAGAAAAAGGAAGAACAGGGAGCAGTCTACTAAGAAGGGGATGAGTACTCCAAGGCATGA
>JAOSBK010000006.1:4021435-4034029 GCA_027568895.1 Erythroxylum shatona | reverse complement strand
TATATAGCTGTTATTATACATATTTAGTATATAGTTAGTTGAGTAAGTAGTCAATAATAGTATTTGTTTCATTAATGATTGGTGTTAATATTATTAATTATTATATATATATATATAGTTAATATTAATATTTGCTGCATTAATGATTGTTGTTAATATTATTAATTATTATATAGCTTATATATATATATATATAGTTAATTAGAAAAAAAGTCACGACTGTTATTGAGTCACGGTGTGACTTATTTGTCTTAATCAGTCAATCACGTCGTGTAGTTGTTTTGTATTTAGAAGAAGTTACATCGTAATTATTTATTTTCAAAAAGAATTTATTAATGTTTTTATCTTTTACTCTTTAAATTAACTTCTCTAACCTAACTCATATCATATTTGACCTAACGAATCAAACAACTTATTTATGCAAACTTCACTTCTCTGATTTACTTTCTTGTATCACTTTTCTTCGTCTTCAACCTAACAGATCAGATTCCCTATTTCAGCAAAGAATAAGAAAAGTACGCTTTCCTATTTCAGCAAAGAAAGAAGAAGTTGTTAATATTAGTAAGTTATTCTTTTATTCATTACTTTTTCGATTTATTAGATATTTATAATTTTTATAAAACAATATCTGTATGTTCTATTTATTACATTTTTACTAATTTTATTTGTTATCATCTAATTTGTTGTTTGCACCGTTTAACACATGATCATGTTTATACAATGAAATAACAAATATTAGATTTTTCCTGATTATATTGTGTTATAGGATTATATTATGTTGATGTGCAACATTTTTTTATAATAATATGTTAATGTTTCATCCATTATTATCATGCTTTGTAAAATAAAAAAATTTGCGTCGACTAAAAAGTTGAACCTTCACTACACTTTTGAACCTGGAATTTATAACGAAGATGAGTTAAGGATACATTCGTACAAATGTTTCATCTATTCATTCTAATTACTTCATAAAAAATTATTTAATAATTATATAAATGACTAACTTATATATAACTCATTTATAAACAACTAATTAATTTTTATCACATTTATATTTTCTATTGTTTTTACTAAATATTTAAAAAGTAACTTATATTATCACGATAATACCAATGCTTAATATTATTGATTATTAATTTTAGTTATTAAATTTGTTAATTTTAATTGTGAATGATATATTATATTATACATTCATGCTTGTCACTGATAAGTCACAAGCGTCCCCTTTTTTATTCACTCTCTTTATGTACCTTATATTATTTAATTATTGCCAAATTTTGGAATGCAAAAATTTAAAAATTTTGAGAATGTAAATTACAAATGGAAAAAATATAAAAAATAAATAAAGAAAATGTAAAAAAGTAAAAATTACCATAATTCAATTATTACTTTTGTAATTAAACAAATAATCTAGTTATTATAAAATTGGTCAGTATTTGGAGTGAAAACCGATAATTTAGGAATTTATACCCGTGATTGCAAATCACGGGTGTGACTTAAAAAATCATACTTGTGACTACAAAGCATTAAAAAAATATACAAGTTAGAATATTAAAAATGAAAAATAAAATTTAGATTGAAAAATTTTGGAATAAAAAATTTAAAAAAGTGGGAATATAAAGTGTTATATATTTTTTAAAATGGTTAAAATATATCAAAAGTTAAAAATTAAATCGTCAATCAGTTATTAATTTTGTTATTAATTAAATACATTAGTTTTGATTAAATAGGTTATTATTTGGAGAGAAAAAATTAATTTACGATTTAACGAATGCTTCGGATGAATGACAATTCGCAAAATCTCAAATAATCTTATTCACTCATATACACCAAAGTCACGGGTGTGACTTATTTCACACCTGTGATTGGAACTTTTTTTTCCTTAATAAATTGTTTTCTTTTTTTAGTTTAAATATTTTCTTATGAATATTTAATAAATTATTTTTCTAATTTTAATTTAAATCGTGTTTTTACGACCCGTGATTAAAAACTCCTGGAATTAATTAAGTTAACAATAACTAATTATAAATAGTAGCATTTTATTTATTTTTAATTGATTAATAACTACATAATTTTAAAATTTATGAATCTGTTAATTATATTTTAATTTTTCAATTAATTATATATAAATAAAATTAATTTACAAATGAGATTATGTATATACGCTTAGTATATTTTAATCAATTATAGTCTAATTATATTTAGTTGAAACTGAAAACAAAATAAAGGTTTATTTAATTAAGAAATTATGAATGATGGATTTTTCCTATCAAACATTAACTAGGATTGCTTGATATTTTGTATATGTTGCGTCTTTACAAAATACATGATAAATAATTAGCCTTTATTTTTATAAATATCATTTCATATTTGCATTTAGACTTTTCAATTTTTCTTAAATTGTTTTCCTGACCGCAATTGACCTTCATTCTTTTTAGGTTTTCTTCTTATTGACTTGTTGATTCTTGCACTATTTAGGTATCTTTAATTATGTCATAAAAATGTATTAGATAATATTCTGGTATACTTGTTCATGACATATTCCTTTTCGTTGATATGATTATTAATTCCTTGTTTATTTTACCATATTTCATGACTTACATATACAATTTTATTTTATTAGTATACTCAGTTACATCATATGGCCATGAATTAACTTTTTATATATCTCCTGATCCTTTATTTATCTTATGCTATATTCAACCCATATTATTTTGCAAACTTTCCAAAATTTTTACTAATTGATTAAATGTTTAGATAACCTTATCTGTTAAATATATAGTTTTTAATATTTTTGTTAAATGTATTGTTAACCTTATTTGCCAAATGTATGCTTGTTAGATATTTTTTTATATAAACAAATACAGATGTCAATGCTTCATGATACATTCTTTATTAAATCTACGATTTGCTACATGTATTGTCTTATATTCATACATAGAGATGATATTTTTGCTTCATTTTTTTTGCCTATTATATCTTAACATTTATTAATTATACCCACCATTTATTAATGTAATATATACGATATATATATATATATATATCTCATTTAATAATATTTATAATATATATTAAATTATATTAATTATATATATATATTTTAAAACAATATTATCAATTGATACATCAAAAACGTCAATGTTGTCTACATCATTCAAGCATTTAGATATGGATAGAAATGTCAAAAGGCGTCAAAAATATGCTAAAATGCCAGAAGATAAAAAACAAGAATTGTTATGACGACGTAGGGAAACTCGAGCTACAAAAAAAGAAGCATTACTTTGCCTCCGCTTCATCAAACAATTACTGATCAACATAGCTATTCTTTCATTAATAATGTATCTTTTGGCTGTCAACTTCTCATTCATCAATCCCTCAGTCAACAAATACAAAATCAATCTTTCGATTTTAATGTAAATCATGTTAACCAAGGTATAAATTTTTGTACCTATAATTTTACTATTTCTAACATCACTACTCCACAAAGTGATCATGTTATTTTTATATGTTTTAAAGGATAAATCATCGAATCTTTTCCTCAAAGTTAGTAGTTTTGCATAATTTACCTGTTGAGCCTCAACAACTTCGTTTTGTTCCGACTTGTGAGCATTATCATGCAAAGCGATTTTATCTTAAACCTCCATCATTTTGTTGTTATTCGGGATAGATTTCTATTGTTGCTCCTCAAATGCCTTACGGTTTGAAACAGTTATTTTTTTGACAATGACGAAGAATCAGAACATTTCAGAAAGAATGTTTGTACATACAATAACAATGTAGCTTTTACTTCCTATAGGGCTAGATATGATCGCGAACTGACAAGAAACAAGAAAGGGATTTATACATTTCGTGTTTAAGGGTAAGTTTATTATTTCGTTGACAGTTTAGTTTCAACAACCAATAAGGTATCTGGAATTCAACTCTATTTCTTTGAGACTAATGAAGAACTAAAAAGAAGGACTGACAGTTGTGATAAACGTCGTGAGAGTATATTCAAATTGATTATGGTAGTTTTACAAGATAATCCTTATGCCAAGTTCTTTCGAAGTCTTAGAGACATTCCATCACCTGAGAATCATGAAATAGTTCTGAGATGTTATCCCAGCCTTGATCAATGTGTTTATAATCTTCCTACTGCATCACAAGTAGCTGCTATATGGATTGAAATTAGTGATGAGCAAATTGATAAACGCCATCACATCCAACTCTATGCTCACTCGAGTATAAGTTATAGAATTCAGTCTTATTATGCATGTTATGACCCGCTTCAATATCCACTTTTATTTCCTCGCAATGAATTTGGATGGCATCGTGGCATTAAGTGATTGATTCCATAAAGAAACAGGAGCTGTGTTTTAGATAAAGGGAGTGGTGTTCATTTCGACTCCTTTGCTAATCCATTTGAATTATTTACACTGGAAAAGATAAGCAAGTTTGTCTTTTTGGTCTATCATTTTCCAAATATTATTTAATTCCACGATTTTATTTATCAAATTTGTTTTCTTTATTACTAGTTGCCGAAGAAGGATACAGTGAAGACGGTTTGGTTTCTGTTAGAGAATATTATTGCTATCGGCTCCAAATGAGAGAAAATGATGAATCCATACTACTTCATAGCTTAAGACTACTTCAACAATTTGTTGTGGGTACTTATATAAAGATTGAAACGTCCTTACTTGATTTCCATAGAAAAAACAAAAATGACATACGGACAGAAATTTTGCAAGGTGTTTTGGATAATATTATTGTTGGCCAAATATAAGGTTCTAGAATTGGCAGTCGAGTAGTGCTCCTAGCTTCATTTATCAATGGTCCAAGGGATATGAAGTGACGTTATCTTGATGCAATGACTCTAGTACAAAAATATGATAAACCAAATATTTTCCTTACTATAACTTGCAACCCTATATGGAGAGAAATACAAGATAATCTTAAATTTCTTAAAAAGGCACAAGACAGACCTAATTTGTTGGCTAGAGTATTCATAGCTAAAATTGAAATTCTAAAAAAAGAGTTAATAAAAAAATCTTTGGAGATGTGACCGCATCTGTTTATGTTATCAAATTTCAAAAGCATGGATTTTATTGCTAATACTTAAGCCACATTTTAAATTGCTAGATCCAGATTCATACGATCAAATCATATCTACTAAAATACCTAATCTTGATCAAAATTTACAGTTATATTCTCTTATCATTAAGCATATGATTCATGGTCCTTGTGATCTTATGAACAAAGATCACCCTTGCATGAGAAATGGTGTATGCAAAAACCATTATCCCAAGAATTTTGCTCTTTTTTATTGTTCATGGTGAAGATAGTTATCCATGTTATAGATGAAGAGATGATGGCAAGAAAGCAAAAATTTGCAAACATGAGGTTGATAATAGGTGGGTGGTTCCTTATCCGTAGCTTTTTATGCTACTTGATTATCATATAAATGTTGAAATATGTTCAACTATGAAGCTTATTAAGTACTTATACGAATATGTCTTTAAGGGTGACCTTGTCAATTTTACTATTACCGCTCAAGAAAACACAGTTGATATTGATGAAATCAATAATTTCTAAGAAGTTCGTTAGATTTCACCTTCTGAAGCTTTATGATGTATATATGAATTTCATCTTGCAGAAAATAATCCATCAGTTTATATACTGTAAGTTCATCTCCCAAATCAACAGTTTATTTCCTTTGCCAAAAATGTCGATTTGTTTTATTTGTTGAGAAATATCGACTTCTCGAAAACAATGCTAACCGAATTTTTCAAGATGAATTTGACAAATAAAAAGGCTGAAGAGATGAAACGTCTATATAAATATTTCCTAAAACATTTTGTTTGGAATCGAAAAAAAAAACGTGGTTGGAAAGAAGTCGAAGAAAAATAATAGGAAGATTGGTTACTGTTGACCCTAGAACAAGAGAAAGGTATCACTTGAAGTTGTTACTCATATATGTTAAAGGACCAACATCATTTGATAACTTGTTAACTATTGATGGTGAGAAGAGATGCTGTTTCAGGGAAGCTACACTATAATTAGTATTGCTAGCATCTGACTCTTATATAGAACAAAATTTGAGGAAGCTGCTTTGTTTTAGATGCTAACATCCTTCAGACATTTATTTGCTATACTCTTGTTCTATTGTTCACCGACAAATCCTAAGCAGCTCTGGGAAACATTCAAGGACAACCTTTGTTTTGACTACTAGTATGCTTCTTCTTCCTATAGTAAATATGCATTTAATGACATTACAAAAATGGCCCTTTAAGATATTAATAAATCTCTAGAGCAAATAGGAAAAAAGCTTGATTGATTATCATTTTGCTGATCATCAGTTTCATGTTGATTATCATCAACATCAAACTAAGGAAATACAAAGTGAGATGAATGTACAGATAGATCTAGAAGATCTATTTTTACAATCAAGGTTGAATAATGAGCAAAAGTACATATTTGATTTAATTATGAATTTAGTTTTGTCTTTAAGTGGTGGAAGTTTTTTTATTGATGGTCCTGGTGGAACTGAAAAACTTTCTTATATCAAGCTCTTCTAGCAAATTTACACTCACAAGGACATATTGCAATTGTTGTTGCTACATTGGGCATTGCAGCATCAGTCCTTCCAGGTGGTAGGATTACTCACTCAAGATTTAAAATCCCACTTGTTTTATCGAAGAAAAAAGTTTTTCAATTAAGCAAACAAAGCAGTATTTGAAAATTGATATTTGAATCTAGTATTAGCTTATGGGACGAGGCTTCCATAGCAAAACGAGAAGCCATTGAAGCATTTCATGATTTGCTTCAAGATATCATGGACTCTAACCAAGCTTTAGGAGGAAAACTTGTTGTATTTGGTGGTGATTTTCGTCAAACTTTGTCAGTTATTGACCAAGCTACAAAAAAACAATTGATTGATTTGAGTCTTCTAAATTCACATTGGCCACAAATGTGTAAGTTGCCTTTGATGATAAATATGAGAGCTACATCAAATCCAACTTGTTGTGAATTTTTATTACGCGTTGGAGAAGGCACTGAACCAATAGATGAGCAAGATCAAATATCCTTACCAAAAGAATTGGTTATTCCTTATGATAGCAATGTCTCTTAACAGGTCACTATTCTTTCCATTATATATTTTACTATCCTTTTTTGACAATTACAATTACATTTTCCTAATGCGTCGTTACCTTGACCAGATTACTTGAAAACGTGTTCCCTAACCTAACCTTATATTCATCTAATCCGTATCAGATGATAAACAAATGTGTACTATTCCAATGAACAGTTGTGTTGATGAAATTAATGACATGATGATTCAAAAATTGTCTAGAAATATGCATTCATACATGCGTTTTGACAAAACAGTTGACCGAAGACATCAAGCTGATTATGAAGATTTTCTCAATTTTTTAAATCCTAAAGGCCTACCTCCACACAAACTCTTACTCAAAGAAGGTTCCCCAATTATGCTACTGAGAAATTTGAATCCAACTGAGGGACTGTGCAATAGGACAAGGTTGATATGTAGACAATTAAAAGATTATACAATTTATGTAGAAATTGTTTTTGGACCTCACAAAGGAAAATTGGTTTTTATACCTAAAATTCCCTTACATTCTTTAGAAAATGAAAAAAGGAATTCCTTTCGTCAAAACACTGTTCCCTATTCGTTTGTGTTTTACAATCACTATAAACAAATCCCAAGGTGAAACACTTGATCATGTAGGAATTTATATCCGTCAACTTGTATTCTCATATGGACAACTATATGTGGCGCTGTCAAGAGCTCGAACTCCTGAATCAGTAAAAGTTCTAATTGTTCCAGGAACTTTTTAATTTTCAAAGTTTGATAAAAAATGAGAAATATTATGTTTCATGAAAATTTTCAATTAGTCAAATTATAAAAGATAAAGTTGTCAGGAGGTATGTTAATTGTTTCTTTTGAACTTGATATAATTTCATTTCATACCAAAAATTCTTTCTCCTGACTAATTCATTAAACAAATTGTTTTAGGATGGAAAACCGTCTATTGATTAAGGATATTTTACCTAGCGCTCAATGGTGGTCTTGTGAAATTATCATCTAAGAAAGACAACATGTTGTCGCTTCACCTGGTACACCATCAAGAGACAAAAGTTTATCTTTTTTTATTATAAGGTATAACAATTACACTTTCTTCATTTAACATGTTTTCTACTTAATTTTTAATAATTTCTTTATTATTAATAGGGATCAGAAGTTGAAGGTATTATATTCAATAATGACATTCAATGAATGAGCAACATTTTATAGCCATGTAAGAAATATATTATTTCTAATGCCAATGTGAAGCCAATTCCTGCAATATCAAACTCAAGATTTGAAAATACAATGGATAATTATGAGCCACACTATCATTGAACCTAAATCGGATGCTGATACCCTCATCCTCGTGAAATTTAACTATACATCTTTCGCCGATCTTATCAACTATGTAAATGAAAAGCAAAAATCAGTTGATTAGACCTTTAATCTATTTCTTTAAACATTATTCACAATTTTTGTCTATTACATCTAATTATATTTATGTTTAACCCGTAATAGATATTTTGGCCATGGTTATTGAAATCTTGGATAAGAAGGAAATCAACAAAGATGGAAGAAATTCAACTGTGTAGAAATTTGTTATCGCCAACAAAGAGTAATTTTAATTCTCTGTTATTCTTTATATTTTGCACAAAACTAAGATCAATTATTTCTTTTTTCTGACATTAATTCTTTTATTAAACAACAAATGATTGTACTGTCAATGTGGAATTCTTTTGTTATCAATGCGGGCCAGCAAATTAGTGAATCCTTACACTCTTATCCAATAATTGTGTGTAGGAGACTGAAAGTGAACTTCTATAACGTTATTTTTTGCTTCATCGTAAAATTACATTTTATTACTTATCGATTTATTTTATTTTAAAGTTATAATTCATAATTTTAGGTGTTGCATTATTGACCTGGTTGGGCTCAGCAATTATTATTCATCCACCAATGCATGAAGTTATAGATCTTAAAAATTGGTACTGCCTTATCTTAACTCCAACATCTTTGCTCCAATGATCAAATAAATTATATATCTTTACTTCAACTATTAATAAAATTATATAGAAATTTTATAAAATTTTGATGCTTTCATATTTATAATGATTATGTTATAGGGAACGAAAAAATAGTAAGGAAATTAAAAACCTTATTAGTGATCGATTTTACATAAAATATAATCCTGATATATATTTCGGATCTCATCAGAAAATCACCAAAATCATGTTCTTGAATTCTACCAGCAAGGTAACTACATCTATATATTCTTGTAAAATATTTCATATTAATTTTATTGATAGAAATCTTATTATGGATTATTTGCAGATATCATGGATTAAAGCTAAAATTTCCTTCCAACACATCTTGCAAAAATACTGGTATATAGCATGTAAGAAATGTTTTTGTTCTACAGCTGCTACCTATGGAGTTCCATTGACTTGTAATTCTTACAGAGAAAAACTTACTGCTGAACCTAGGTTTGCCTCTTATCTTTTCTCTCTTCAATTTACTACTTTTCGCTTCTGCATTTTGAATTTTTGTCATTTTTACTTGAATGTCATGGGTGTGACTTAACAAGTCACAACCGTGACTTTTTTAGTTAGATGTCAAAGGTGTCACTTAACAAGTCATACCCATAACTTTTTAACTTGGATGTCACGAGTGTGAGACTTAAGTCACACCCGTGAAATTTAACAACTTACACCCGTGACCCATGATCTTTTTCTTCACGGGTGTGACTTGTCTTCATGTTGACGCATTCTCTAATATCCCAATCTTTTTTCTTCTTGCCTTCACAACGTCACAGTTATTCACACCCCTGATGCCTTTTAATTTTAATGTCCATTTTTTTCCTTCAACGATTTTTTCCTTCATGGATTTTTTTCTTCATACCTGTCAATTTATAGGTTCATTTGATATCATTTTTTTTTACTTATAATTAAGATATATTCTAACTTTAAATATAATGTCCTTTTTTTCTTCCATTCTAACTTTTGATATAGATGTCGATATGACGTGGATTTGGCTGACGAAACAGGCACAATTAGCTTCTATTTTTGGCGAGCTAGCTGAAAAACTTTTGAATTTCACCGCAGTTGAAGCTATGCAATATTACAATGAGGTTATATTTTTTTATATCATTTTTTTACACGTCCAATTTAATATGACAACAATTATCTTTATACGGCTATATCGCTAACATTGGCATTTTTGCATTCCCATAATAAGAACATGGAAGTTCCCCTAGAAAAGGTGTACTCAGAATTAAGAAGCAAAACATTTCTTCTTCATGTCAAACTAGCAAACATTTAGTCATCGAATGCAATGCAGCGATTTATTGTTATGTATTACCATGAAATTGATGATGATGAACTACAAAAGGCTTCGACTTCAACCGCGAAAGATAACCAAATTTCAACTTATGATCAACATGACAGTGCTAAAATTATACCTTAACCTATTTCAAGTATTTTTTATTTCTCATTATTTATTCATTCAGTTTTAGCATTTTTCGTCTTTATCAAACTATGTAAATTGTTTTTTACATTAATTATATTATCATCTGTTATTTATCTATCTAGAATTTTTAAAAAATATTGCCTTATATATTTTGTGACTAATATACTTTGAATTTTTATATCTTAGAACATATTGCTGAATCATCTTAATCAGTCAGACAATGCCTTCATAAAAGATTTAGCCATATTGAACCCAGTCTGCACTTAGATGCAGATATGATCACCAGCCATGCTGAATCCACACCGCAGTCAGATACACATGATGATCGCACTAACAAAAAACCTAAATTTTCATAAGCTATTTCTGTTGGAACAAACTGATCATTTGACTTGTGTACCTTTTGTGCTTTTATTTGATATTATCTTAAACTCATGTGGACATCATATAATTCTAGATATAATTATGATATCCATATGATGGATTTTTTCTTGTATATTCACGGGAGTTAATAATTTGTTAACACTTGGATCATAACTGTTTATTGTTTTTATTAAACTCATGCAAATCATAAACTTAAAACTTGGATCAAATCTTAACATATCAACAGAAAAAGAAAATGTTTTCTTTACTTCATGTTTATTATCTCTTTTTCTAACATTTCATTCTTATCGGATTTTTGCCACGCCTGTGACTGTTAAGTCACAAGCGTGATTTATTGTTTCAACAGTCACATAATAGTCACATAACAGTCACAAGCGTGATTTATTGTTTCAACAGTCACAAGCATGATTTATATTTTGTACAGGATGTTTTTTAACTCATTTTTTCATCCTATAATATAAATATTCTTATACTTAAAAATAGTTTATTAATTCATTTTGATATAGTTAATAGTTATTATTATAGAATTAGTACTTATTATATTATAATCGATTAATTATATATAATATACATATGATAATGTTATTATATATATTTGTCCTAAATTAATGAATAATAATAAAATGAAGATTATATTAAGATTAGTAGTAAAATGAGAATAATATCAAATGAGAATAAGTTAAAACTCCAAAATCTAGATTAAAACTCAAGCATCAAAATCAAAAATGCAGGAAATGAAGAGATGCGGGATTAATTTTTTGGTCTTGATGTTTGGGTTTAATTGTAGTTTTTTAATTTGTTTAAGAATGTGTTGAGCTGAAATAAGAGTCAAAAAGGAAGTGAAAATAAGGGAAAGTAGAGATAGAAATGGAAGAGTTAAGAAAAGAGAGGAGGAAGAAAGTTGCAGAGTTTCGAAACAAGAAGAAGAACAAGCATGATCGTGCTTTCGCACGATCGTGGCTTTGGGAGAGAAATTGGGGAAGCACGATCATGACTTTTCGCAGGCAAAAGAATTCTCACGATCATGCTAGAGCACGATCGTAACTTTTCTAAATCTGCTTGAATCTCACGATCGTGCTGGAGCACAATTGTGACTTTGAACCCTTCTACGACTCTCATCGGTGTGACTTATTTTTACAATAATAAATAATGGCTCTCACGGGTGTGTCATACTTAAATCACACCCTTAGAGAAGCATTGATATTAAAATTTATCAACTTTTTTTTACTTTCCTTATTTACAACAATCTTAAGTGAGAAACATTTATATTAAAATTTTCAGCTTTTATTTTTTACTTCCCTTATTTACAGCGATTATATTATAATTTTGTAATTCTTATATATATATATATATATATATATATATATGACTCAATAAAAAATTTTAAATTAAGAATTACATTTTGAACAAATAATTAAAAATTATTTAACATGTACGGTTGTTACTTAACATAAAAATATAGATATTTTATATATTTATGTATTTATTATTTTTTAATTATATATATATATACACACACAACTCAATAAAAGATTTTAAATTAAGAATTATATTTTGAACAAATAATTAAAAATCATTTAATATGCATACTTTTGACTTAAAAAGCTACAATTGTACATGAGTCACGACTGTGACAATTAACTCGTAGGATGACAAGTTATATATATACTGACATTATA
>JAOSBK010000006.1:3977663-3994588 GCA_027568895.1 Erythroxylum shatona | reverse complement strand
TGTGAATACTGTAACTCAAAACGATTTTATCTTGAACCTCCATCCTTTTGTTGCTCGTCGGGACAAATTTCAATTGTTGCTCCTCAAATGCCTTATGCTTTAAAATCTTTATTTCTTAATAGTGACGAAGAATCAGAACATTTCAGAAAGAATGTTCGTACATACAATAACAATTTAGCTTTCACTTCCTATGGAGCCAGATATGATCGTGACCTCACAAAAAACACAAAGGGAGTTTATACATTACATGTTCAAGGACAAGTTTATCATTTCCTTGACACTTTAGTGCCAACAAGCGATAAGGTATTTGGAATCCAACTTTATTTCTTTGATACTGATGAAGAACTACAAAAAAGGATCTGCAGTTCTGATAAACTTCATGAAAATACATTGAGGCTGATTATGAAAATTCTTCAAGATAACCCTTATGCTAGGTTTTTTCGAAGTCTTAAAGATATCCCATCGCTTGAAAATCATGAAATTGTTCTCAGATGTTCTACTGGTCTTGATCAACGCGTTTACAATCTTCCTACTGCATCACAAGTAGCTGCTATATGGACTGAAACTGATGACGAACAACATGATAAATCTCCTCATATCCAAGTCTACACTCACTCAGGTCCGAGTTATAGAATTCAATCTTATTATGTATGCTATGACCCGCTTCAATATCCACTTTTATTTTCTCGGGGTGAATCAGGATGGCATCATGGCATTAAGCGGTTAATTCCACAAAGAAATGCGACGAATCTTTCTGATGAGACAAGCACTACTCCTTTCTGCACTTTTACTGAACCAACTGAGTTATTCACTCTAGAAAACATAGGTTAGTTGTCTGCTTATTCGTTTGTTTCCCAAATATTATCTAATTACACAAATTTATTTACCATTTTTTCCTTACTATTACTAGTTGCTCAAGAAGCACACTCCAAACATGGTCTAGTAACTGAAAGAGAGTATTACTGCTATCGACTTCAGATGAGAAGTTATGACAAATCCATGCTTCTCCACAGTTTAAGACTACTTCAACAATTCGTTGTCAGTTGTTATATAAAGATTGAAACATCTCGCCTTAACTTCCATAGGAAAAAACAAAATGAGATAAGATCAGAAATCTTGCAAGGTGTTTTAGATAGCATTAACATTGGCCAAACTGAAGCTTTTACAATTGACTTCCGAATATTCCTCCTAGCTTCGTTTATCAGTGGCCCAAGGGACATGAAACGATGCTATCTAGATGCAATGGCTCTGGTACAAAAATATGGCAAACTAGATATTTTCCTCACTATCTCTTGCAACCCTATGTGGAAAGAAATACAAGAGAATCTTAAATTTCATGAAAAGGCACAAGACAGACTAGATTTATTGTTTAGAGTGTTTGGAGCTAAATTTGAAATTCTAAAAAATGAGTTGATAAAAAAAAATTTTGGAGATGTCGCAGCATTTGTTTACGTTATTGAATTTCAAAAGCGTGGATTCCCTCATGCTCATTTACTGTTAATACTTCAACCACAATTTAAGTTCGTCAATCCAGATTCCTATGATCAAATAATATCGGCTGAAATACCTGATCCTGATCACAATTTCAGGTTATATTCTCTTGTCATTAAGCATATGATCCACGGTCCTTGTGGTTTTATCAACAAACATTGTCCTTTCATGAGAAATGGTATATGTAAAAGTCGTTATCCCAAGGATTTTACTCCTTTCACTGTCCATGGAGAAGACAGCTATCCGTGCTATAGACGAAGAGATAATGGAAGAAAGGTCAAAATTTGCAGACATGAAGTTGATAACAGATGGGTGGTTCCTCATAACCCGTACCTTCTTATGTTACTTGATTGCCACATTAATGTTGAAATATGTTCAACTGTCAAGCTTGTTAAATACTTATACAAATACGTATTTAAGGGCCATGACCTTGTAAGCTTTGGAGACGGTGACCAAGAAAACACAAGTAATATTGACGAAATCAGTAATTTCCAAGAAGGTCGTTAGATTTCACCCCCCGAAGCTTTATGGCGCATATATGAATTTCGGCTAGCAGAAATTAATCCATCGGTCTATATACTACAAGTTCACCTCCCAGATCAACAATCTGTTTCCTTTGCAAAAGATTCTAATTTGTCTTATTTACTAAGAAATATTGACTTCTCGAAAACGATGCTCACAGAATTCTTTAACACCATTTCAACAAATCAAAAGGCTTCAGAAATGAAATGTCTGTATAGAGATTTCCCGCAACATTTCGTTTGGAATCGAAAAACAAAAACATAGAAAAGTCATAGGACTATTAGTTACTGTTGATCCTCGAGAAGGAGAAAGGTATTACTTGAGATTATTGCTCACAACTTTTAAAGCGCCAACATCGTTTGACCACCTCTTAACTGTTGATGGTCAAAAGATGAACTCTTTTAGAGATGTTGCACTACAATTAGGATTGCTAACATCTAACTCTTACATACAAGAAACACTTGAGGAAGCTGTGATCTTTCAAATGCCAACATCCCTTAGACTTTTATTTGCTACACTCTTGTTCCATTGTTCCCCAACAAATCCTAAAGAGCTCTGGGAAACTTTCAGAGACGACCTATATTATGACTTCCTATATGCTCATTCTTCCTGCAATATGTATACGCCTGATGATATTACAAAAATGGCTCTTGAAGATATCAATAAATCTCTAGAACAAATGGGAAAAAGCTTAGCTGATTATCATTTCACTGAACATGAGTTTCGTGTTGATTATCGGGAACAGCAAACTAAGGAAGTACAAAGTGAGATGAATATACAAATTGATGGAGAAGAGCTATTGTTACAATCAAAACTGAACAGCGCACAAAAACACATATTTGATTTAATAATGAATTCATTTTTCACTTCAACGAATCGAAGTTATTTTATCGACGGTCCTGGAGGAACAGGAAAAACTTTCTTATATCAAGCTCTTCTTGCAAATTTATGATCACAAGGACATATTGCAATCGCTGTCGCCACATCAGGCGTTGCAGCCTCAATTCTTCCAGGGGTTAGGACAGCTCACTTAAGATTTAAAATCTCCCTTGATTTCTCAAAGCAAAGAGTTTGTCAATTGAGCAAACAAAGCAGTGTTGCAAAATTGATATTTCGATCTAGCCTTATTTTATGGTATGAGGCTTCGATGGCAAAACGAGAAGCCGTCGAAGCATTTCATAGCTTACTTCAAGATATAATGGACTCTGATCAGCCTTTTGGAGGTAAAACTATTGTATTTGGTGGAGACTTTCGTCAAACGTTGCCAGTTATTCACATAGCAACGAAACAGCAGCTCATTGATTCAAGTCTTGTAAATTCACATCTCTGGCCCCACATCTATAAATTGTATTTAACGGCAAATATGAGAGCTCTCTCAAATCCAATTTTTTGTGATTTCTTACTGCGTGTTGGAGAAGGCACTGAGCCAATGGATGAACAAGATCAAATATGCTTACCAAATGAAATCATCATTCCTTATGACAATAAGGACGAATCTCTTAATAGGTGAAGACTTTTTTCATTAAACAATTTACTTTCCTTTTTTGTGATCACTATTACACTTTTCTGATATACAATTATCCTCCCTAGGTTATTGGAAAACGTCTTCCCTGACCTAAGCTTATACTCATCCAACCCATATGAGATGATAAACAGATGCGTCCTATGTCCAACAAATAGTTGTGTTCATGAAATTAATGACATCATGATTCAAAAATTAGCAAGACATATGCATTCATATCTTAGTTTTGACAAGATGATTGATTGAAGACATCAAGCTAATTATGAAGATTTTCTCAATTCTTTAAATCTCAAAGGGCTACCTCCATATAAACTTTTGCTGAAAGAGGGTTCTCCAATTATGCTTCTAAAAAATTTAAATCCAACTGGGGGATTATGCAATGGAACAAGGTTGATATGCAGACAACTAAAAGATCATACAATTTCAGCTGAAATTGTTTTTGGACCTCACAAAGGAAAATTCATTTTTATACCTAAGATTCCTTTGCAATCTCCGGAGAACGAAAAAAATGGAATTCCTTTCATCAGAACACAATTTCCAATTCGTCTGTGTTTTGCAATGACCATAAACAAATCCCAAGGTCAAACACTCGATCATGTAGGAATTTATCTCTGTCAACCTGTATTCTCACATGGACAACTATATGTGGCTCTATCAAGAGCTCGAACTCCAGAATCAATTAAAGTTCTTATTATTCCTGGAACTTTTCAATCTTCAGACTTCCAAAAAAACAAGAAATATTGTTTTCCGTGAAATTTTTTAATTGGTCAAATTATAAAACGTGAAATTTCCTCAAAGGTATATTACTTGTTTGTTTTCTCAGTTCACATAATTTAATTTGATATAAATAGTTCTTTGTGTTCGCTTGACCATCTAACGTATTCTTTCAGCATGGAAAACTATTTATTAATCAAGGATATTTTCCCTGGAGCGCAATCGTGGTCTTGTGAAGTGATAGTGCAAGAGAAACAACATGTAATCGCTTCGGCTAATACACCATCCAAAAGACAAAAGTTTATCTTGTGCGATTCTGAGGTATATCAATTACACTTTCTTCCTTTTACATTTTGTCAACTTACCTATCCATAATTCCTTGATAACTAACAGGGATCGCAAGTTGAGGGTATCACATTCAACAATGATATCCAGAGAATCGGCAACATCCTACAACCGTGTCAAAAATATATCATTTCTAATGCGATTGTCAAATCGATCCCGCCTCAATACCAAACCAAAAATTTGAAAATACAGTGGATTATTACAAGCCGGACTGTCATCGAGCCTGTGCTAGAGAACAACGCAATCATCCCTGTCAAATTCAACTTCACATCTTTCAGAAATCTTATGGATTGTGTTGACGACAAGCAAAAATCAGTTGGTTAGATTCTTAATATATTTCTTGATATAGTGTTCAAAAAACGTTTCCATAACTAATTACATTCATGTCTAACACATGATAGATATTTTAGTCGTCGTTGTGGAAATCTTGGATAAAAAAGAAATTATCAAAGATGCAAAAGCTTCAATTGTGCAAAAAATTGTTATCATGAACAAAGAGTAATTCTCACCCTCTACCTTCGGTAATATTTTGCGTTAAAGTGAACAAAAAATCTCCATTTTTCTAACATCTCTTGTTTCTCATTAGACAACAAACAGTGATACTATCACTGTGGAATTCTTTTGTTGAAAACGAGGGCCAACGAATTGCGGAATCGCTTCACTCTCATCCAGTTATTGTTTGCACAAGGCTCAAAGTCAACTTCTACAACGGTATTTATTCCTTCATCGTAATATTACATCTTACTTTGTCCCTTTTTATTCTATCTTAAACATTCATTTTCAAATGTTAGGTGTTGCATTATCAACATCGTTCAACTCAGCAATCCTCGTTGACCCACCAATACAAGAAGTTGCAGATCTTAAAAATTGGTAATCCATTATGTTACATACAACGTCTCAAATACTTCGTTACAAATTATATGCCAATTTTTTAGATTCTTCATATTTTCGTCTATCTAATTATCACGTTACAGGGCGCGATGAAATAACAACGAAATTAAAAACCACATCAATCAGCAGTCTTATTTCAGATATAATCCTGATATATCTTCTGGATCTCGCCAAAGAATCACCAAGATCATGTTTCTAGATTCTACCCCCAAGGTAATTACATCTTAATATTCGTATTCAATATATAATTTAAAACTTGTTCCTCTAAATCTTGTTATTGGTTTTTCCCTAGATATCATGGATTGAAGCCAAAATTTCCTTTCAACACATCCTACAAAAATACTGGTATATAGCATGCAAGAAATGCTTTCGGTCTACAGCTGCTGCATACGGAGTTTTGTTCACTTGTAATTATTGCAAAAAAAAAGTTACAGCTGAACCAAGATTTTTCGCTTCTATTTGCAATCTTTGATTTCTTGCTTATTCCTTTCGTATACATATTTAAATTTGCACTCAAATTTTTTAGTCGCATGTCACCTGTGTATGTTTTTTACGAGCAATTTTCTTCTTTAACTATTCTCACTTTATTGTACAGGTGCCGATACGACATAGACTTGACAGACAAAACCAGAACTATCACGGCTTCGATTTTCGGCGACCTAGCTGAAAACTTCTAAACTTCACCGCCCTTAAAACTATGCAGTATTACAATGAGGTTATACTTGCCCTTCCTTCTTTCATTTACATCTCCGATTTAATCAGCCCGAAATATCTTTATATACTTATTCCACTGACGATGGACATTTATTGTTTTGCGTTATAAGAACATGGATCTGCTGTTAGAGGATCTGCATGCACGGTTGAAAACTGATACGTTTCTCCTACATGTCAAACTAGCAAACACTCAATCATTAGATGCAGTCCAACGATTTACGGTCGTTTACTACCACAAAATTGATGCTCATGAACTACAAGAGACTTCATTTTCACCCGAACAAAATGACCAACCTTCAAGTCGCGATCAAAATACCAACCATGAAATTACCCCTTTAACAATCTCAGGTCCTTTTTATTCCTCCTCCATTTTCATTTAATCTATAACGTCATCCTTTTTGATTTCTTAATGTACCATTTACTTTCCAGTAATCTTACCATATATCACCTGCTTAATATATTATGATTTTTTAAATTTTCAGAGAAAATTCCTGAATCTTCTTCATCAGTTAAACAATGCCTTGAGAAAAGATTCTGCGATGATGAATATAATGCGCCTTCACAAACTAATAAGCCGATCAGCAATATCGAATGTACGGCACAACCAGATGCACAGTCAACTCCGGACACTCGTCGCAATAGGAAAAAACCCAAATTGGGTTGAATTGTCTAATCTTTTTAGATGATCCCCTTTCTGAAAACTTCTTGAAAAAGTTAATTTTTCTCTGAAGTATTGAAATTCTGTATTATGAACTATTGCAATTTATTCTCTAAGTGCTTGTATGAAACAGTAACACTAATAGTTGAGAGTTCATAGAGAAAGTCGACACGCCACATTTATTTCCGTCTCAGTTTTCTATCGTCTCACTTTGGCTTGTGCTTCCATCTCACTTTTCTATCGTCTCACTTTGGCTTCCGCTTCCCTTTGACTTTTTTCTCTCACTTTCGTACCGCTGGTTCATCATACTAACATTTATTATTATTATTATTAAGACTCGACAATTTTATAAAATAGAAATGAAAATTTTTTTCCTCGCTAAAGCTATCTTTATATCATTATTTTATAATATATAATAATGTTATATATACGATTATTTTATAATACCCCGTCCGTTTCGACGAAGGTTATAACACATATATATATTACTGAGACGAAGCACTGAAAGCAAAAATAAGACAAAAGAAGAAGTGAAAGCAAAACGTGGCGCAAGTTAAACTAAGATGAAGTGAGAGACCAAAGTAAGACAATGTGCAAAGTCAAGAGTAAGACGAAGCGGTTTATACTTATATATATAATCATAATAACAGTTCATCCCATTTCTGTTTTTATTTTTTAATATGGTTCATCACTTTCTAATATTATTACTATTTGCAAAATGAATTTCTGATTTTATTTTTTATAATTAAAATCATTATTATTGTCGTTATTATTATTCAACCTGATTGATATATTGATGTTTTTTAATTTTATTATTGTAAAAAATGGTATTATATCTAAAAGCAATAATACTATTTACATAAACATATAAAATAATACAATTTAAAATGATTTGAGTTGATGTCATCTCCAAGTCCCATTAAATTTCATTTATCAATTCCGTAATCCTTCTTCGAGTAAATGAATCGACTATTCCTTCTTGAAGTTAACGACTCAATCGCTTCCCCTTAAATATGGAAGCTTTTATTTGGCCGACTTTTCTTTTCGGCTGTGCACAGTTTTCAGTCCCTTTAACCTATTTTATGTACCACTCATCATTTAATACAACACAGTTTATTCTTCAAAACCCAACATTCAGGTGTTACGTTTCTCTAAGAAAATCATTTCTTATCCACTTTATCATCTACGACTACTACCCCTCATTTAATACAACGCAGCTCTTAAAGTTAAGTCTTTTCTTAGACAGCTATATTTCTGCCCTGGCACACAGCTTCTCCTTTAACTTCAATCAAACAATTTCTACCCTCTTCTTTTCCCTTATTCTTCTTTAACCTAAATACATCACATTCTCCATTCCAAAAAGATCAAACAATCAAAGTTACATCTGCTATTTCAACAAACGAAAAACAACCGTTCAAATCAGTAAGCAATTCTTTTGCCTATTATTGTTTCTTTCCCAATTTTTTATATTTATAATTTTAAATTTTCTGTTTCTTTATCTCCTGCTTATTACATTTTGCCAATTTAGTTCACTACCCCCTTAACATATTTTCGTCGCCTTATTATTCTGACTACGTTTACACTCCATATTTACTCACGACTTGTTTTTTCCCATCCAAAATTGGTCTGTATGTCTATTATAAGATAAATTCTAAACTGCTAAATTAAGTTATTAAATAATTCACACATTTACAGACTGAGTTTTTGATTTTAATGGCAGATATGAATTCCAGCTATTTCGAGCGCAAAAGATTTTTGAAAAATGTCATAAAAGCGACATATGATCGTCAAAATGAGCTAGATGAATTACTTGTTCGATACCATGCACAGAATAAAAAGGCACATAATAGTTTACATGCTCGTCACTACTTTGAGATGTTTAAAACTGGTCGAAAGATAGAGATGGCGAACGATATGAAACAAGCAGTCTTCCAGAGGAGAAAATTTTATGAAAGACAAATTAAAATGCTTATAGATTAAGTCATCTTTATACTGCACATGTAAATAGTAGACATGTTAACTATTTAGTGGCAATACTTCCAAAAAAACTTTCTTTTTCTGCGAACTATTGAAAATGTGTATTATGAAGTATTGCAATTTATTCTCTAAGTGCTTGTATCAAAAAGTAAGAGCTTTGTCTTACTTTTGTTCATACTAACATTTATTATTATTATTATTAACACTCGAAAATTTTTAAAAAAACAAATTAAATTTGTTTTCCTCGCAGAAACTATCTTTATATGATTATTTTATAATATATAATAATGTTATATAAAAAAGTCACCCCGTCCATTTCCACGAAGGTTATAACAAATATATATATTACTGAGACCAAGCAGTGAAAGCCAAAGTGAGACAGAAGAACAAGTGAAAGTAAGACGAAGCAGGGAGACAAACGTAAGACGATGTGCAAAGGCAAAAGTAAGACGAAGCTGCAAAACCAAAATAACACGAAGCTGTCTCATTTTCGTATATCAAAATAAAAATTAATTCAAAATGTCAAAAAAAATTGCTAACTACTGAAATTTTAATAATTTATTTAAACAATTGAAATAGTTTATGTAAGCCAAAAATAATTAAAATGAACAATTGAAAATCAAACAATATAGAAATGAATATAAGAATTGATACCAGAAATATAACACAGATATATTTTTTTAAGGTGTTATATAATGTATATATCCCTAGCTCCGCGCTTCGTCTAATTATTCCTTCTCCGCTTCGTCTTAGTTTTCTCTTTGCACATCGTCTTACTTTTCTCTCCGTCCTTCGTCTTACTTTGACTTCCACTTCGTCTTAGTTTGGCTTCTGCTTCCGTCTCACTTTCGCTTTCATAACAACAATAATATGAAAAAGTGATGAACCGTATTGGTAAGACAATAAAAGTAAGACGAAGTTTTTTTACGATAAAAATAAGACGAAGTTAGATGATAGAAGTAAGACGAACTTGGGTTATGTTATGTGATCAGCCATTTGGCACGTCACAACCAAAATAAAAAGGTCCTCAAATGTTTTTTTTTGCTCACACTCTCAATCGCAGTGCGTTTAATAAAAATTGAAACCGGTAAGAACTAAAATGGATGATTGCGGTGCATTAAATGAGGAATAGTATTCCAAGATGATACGGTGAAATAGAAGTGATTCTGCTACAGAAAGGTTAAAAAAAATTACATGTATAAAATGAGGGACAGCATTCCAAGATGATGCAGAGAAACAGAAGTGATTTTCCTACAGAAACGTTCAAAAAAAGTTACATATGTAGAGAAGAACAAGACTGTTGAATGTTCACTTTTGAAAAATAAACTCCGTTGTATTAAATAATGACTGCCACATTAAATAGGTTAAACAGAATTAGATGTCTAAGGTATATAATCCGTAAAGTAAAGAAATCGCATCTGCCTCCGATTCGTTTACTCCAAGAAGGATAACGAAATTCAATGCGACTTGGAAATAACATCAAGGGGATGGCGGTTCGTTTCCTAGTGGTTTCTTGGGATAAGGATGACTACATTCATTCTAAATACGAAGTTCTGAGACAAAAGTAAGACGCAGCGGAGAAGGAAAAATAAGACGAAGCGCAAAGACAAAAATCAGACGAAGCGGGGAGACAAAAGCGTCACGCTTAACTCGATTGTTACCTGTAAGATTGTTGCATCGGTTGACGAATAAGCCTTTGGGGAAAATTCGAGTTACACGATTGTTAAAGACTACGATTTGGTCGTGTCAACTCAACCAACATTCTTCATAGCAATTGTAGCTTCGCGGCAAGGAAAGATGAAAGATTTTGTACCATGATGGCATGTCTTTCGAATGCCAACGATCAAATCGCAGTCTTTAACAATGGTGTAAGTGGAATAATGTTGAGCGGTAGGAGGAGTTCATCGCCATCTTTACTAGATTCGATCTGGTAGTTGGTGCGAGCCGATGCAACAATCTTACAGGTAGTAATCGAGTTCAGCGTTACTCACTTCAATTGAATTGTCTGTCGATCCATCCCGCTCGTCCGTTTAATCTGACGCCTTATATGTGTTCGTTGAATGTTGTCTCTTTATTATTACTCTCCCTCTTCCATTCATTCATTCGCTTAAGCTGGAGTTGTGCAAAGGTTTCTCTCTCTTCCTTTACCTCTCCGCCCTTGTCTTCCTATGCAGCTCTCCGCTGTCGATGTCTTCTGTCTCTGGTGAGTTTCCCTTCTTTTCTTTTGTTGCAATTTCTCTCCGGCAGGTGTTTCTCTTTCGGCTTTGGTAAGTTTTGGTTTTTCCTTTTCTTTCTCTTTCTCTGTAGGTGTGATAAGTTTTCCTTCTTTTTTCCTTTTTTTGTGTTTTTAAGTCCTCGTTTCTCTACAGGTGTTGTAGTCTCTCCAGCAGGTGTTTCTCTTCTGACTTTGGTAATTATTCGTTTTTTCTTTTGTTTCTCTGCAGCTGTGATAACTTTTCCTTTTTCCTTTTTCATTTATTTTTTGCCCTTTTTGTCTTTGTGTTGTTAAGTTCTCCGTTTTTTCTTTTGTTTCTCTGCAGGTGTTGCAGCTTCTCTCTCCCATGTGTTTCTCTTTCTAGTTTGGTAAGTTTTCGTTTTTCCTTTTGTTTCTCTGCAGCTGTGATAAGTTTTCCTTTTTCCTTTTTCCTTTTTCCTTTATGTTTTTTTCCTTTTCGTCTTTGTCTTTTTCTTTTGTTTCTCTGCAGGTGTTGCAGTTTCTCTCCGGTAGGTGTGGTATCGAGTTCCTCGTTCGAGTTTGGTAAGTTTTCCTTTTTCTTTTTTCCTCTATTTTTTGCCCTTTTTGTCTTTGTGTTGTTAAGTTCTCGTTTTTCCTTTTGTTTTTCTGCAGGTGTTGTAGTTTCTCTCTGGCACGCTTGTTGGCGATGCAGGAGGAAATGGAAAACAGAAACAACAACTTTCTTTGAAAAGAACAAGAGAGGACTTGGATGAAGCCAAACTTTATCCGTGTAATGTTTTTATTAATAATTATCATGTTTCATTAATAATAATAAATGTAATCAATAAATGATAATAATATAAATGGATGTGTACGTATTTAATCTCTAAAGTAAAGATATGTCAAGAGTAGTTTTGTGGTCTGCGGGTTAAATATTGATTCATATATTCATGTAAATATTATAATTCATATTACATATATGAATATAATATCTATATACAGATATAATATATATAGTAGTAAAAATAAATCATAATAAGAATAACTATAGACATCGAATTTGAGTTTTGTCTCTAACAAGGAAACTAAGGCGATAAAACTAAGACGAATTTATAAGACGACAGATTTAAGACGAAGTTTTAAGACGATAGAAGTAAGACGAAGTTATAAGACGATAGCAGTAAGACGAACTTTGGTTGACGATAAAATGTTTTACGTTAAAACTAAAACGAAGTTTTAGGACGGTATACAACATAATGAAATCTTTTTCTCAAACATATAATGAACCTACCGGTATGCTTGGGATGGAAAATTTGTAAATTAAGAAAATGTATACCGTAACTGAAGTGAATCACACGTTAATATAGAACTTAATAATTAGGTATAGATGCACAAGAAGGGGGGATTGAATTGTGATAATCTTTTCGTTAATCCCCTTTTTATAATAATTTGTTAAAAGAAACCTTGTTCCTTTCACAAGAACTACGAAAAAACAAAGTTGTAGAGTAGTAATATCGATAATTGAAAGATAAGAGAGATTGAGAGTTAAGAGATTTCGACACAGTAATTTTTATACTGGTTCACCCCAAACCGTGGGTTACGTCCAGTCCTCAGATGTCTTTCTGAGATTTCACTATCTCTCAAAAACGTTACAAGTATTCTTTGTTTCCGAGCCTCTTCAGGTCTTTTACAATCAGTATTCTTTCACACTTAGCCTCTTCAGGTTATCTGCACTACTTTCACTCCAAAAGGTGTTTCGAGTTTTGTTACAGAAAACTAGCTCTAGATTTTTCGTACAATCTTTTCTCTCAAGTATTGCTAAGCTTTTTATTTTGATAGCTTGTCTAACTTTCAGTTAGTCCTACAGTCTTCGACTTCGACTCATATTTATAGCCTTCGTCTTCAACTGCTTCTTGATCTTCCAAGAATCGGTTATTCAGTTGAGTTCTGTAACTAACTCAGACTGAATCTTCCATCTGCTTTCTTTCGTCTGCTTTTTTATTTGGCTTCCATCTGCTTTTTACGTTAGCTTCCACCTGCTTTTCAAATTAGCTTCCGTCTGTTTTTCTACTTGGCTTCCGTCTGCTTTTCTACTTAGCTTCCGTCTGCTTTTCGTTCATCTGCTTTTCTATTTGCTTCCGTCTGCTTTTCATTCATCTGCTTTTTGTTCGTCATCAAAATTATTAATCATAAAGTCATTTTGACTTAACAATCTCCCCCTTTTTGATGATAACAAATACCTTTATTAGTAAGATCAAAAGCATACAGATTATAACCAAAATTACAAGGCTAAGAACTTTAGAACTATATCTTCCTCTGTTCTTCCTTTCATTTTTCTCCTCTTCCTTTCATTTTTCTCCTCCTGTCTTATGTTTCTTCTTTCTTTACTCTTCTCCTCCTATTTGTTATTGATCAAAAACGGAACACAACCGAAAGTGCTGCAATATTTCTTTCATCATTTCCTTTATCTCTCTGACTTCTCTTTATAGTTGAGCTACTTCAGCGTATAAGTCAGGTGCAGTTGTCGGTTGATCATCATCCTGAGGTTGTTCTTCTTCAAAAGCAATTGTAGTGTTGTATGCGTCTGAAGATGGAACACTTGCTTCAATGATCTCTAGGGTAGGAGGTTGTACAGAAAGATTGGGTTCAGGAAGGTCTAAATCATCAGGGGTTGGTAGTAGTCTGACTCGTCTTCCAAGAAAGGGTAGAACTTCATCAATTGAAGATATATTCCATAATGGCCTACATCGCATAATTACCTTCACAAGGGACTCAATTATGCACGTAAAATCTCCAATCCTGATAGTGTTGTACTTCCCTTCAATAAGTCTTCCCCCCACTGGACAAGGTTCGTACATAGATTTACTACCACTGCTCCCTGGTTCTTTGGAAATATGATGGGAAATGGAAGTTCCCGTCATCTTTTGTGTTTCAAAGCACGCTTTATCTATGAGTCGCACTTCTTTTGCAATTTGATCTGCTATTAGATCATCTATTTACCCTTCTGGATATAACTTCATCTTCCCTTTATCATCATCGCGTACAATGTGACACTTCGGTTGAATGTCGGGCACAGCTTTTATCACTGTTTTCTCTGTGATTGGGAAAATAGTGTGTGGTTGCTTTGTCATCTATGTGGGATATGGTTTCTTTCCTTCATCCTTCAGAAAACCATAGAAGCTCTTCTCTTCTTCATTCAACAGATGCATTGTATAGCTATTTACCCGAATAGGTTGAAAATGTACCCGCACTAACCTTTTAGGGATTTCCTTGATGATTATTGAAGTACTCTTCTTCTTCATAGGTTGGACTTCTTCAGTCACTCTGATTCTCAAATCTTCTTTCCTCAGAAGTCGAGAAGTGTTAACCTGTATCATACTGCTTTCTGCTGATCTCACCGATTGATCATCATTGGAAGTAGCCTTCTCCTGATTGGCTTTCTCCCTTTGAACAGCAGTGGGAGTAGCCTTCTTCTGACTGGCATTGTCCGCAGTAAGAGTACTTTTCTTCTGACTAATTTTCTCCTTCTTTCAAGCTTCAATCAATCTTGGAGTCTTTTGGGGTTGTGGCTTCTGCTTCTCAAACTCCAATTTCCTTTTACTTTCAGTCTCTTTAGCTTGTTTGGCTATATCTTTCCGTAAGATAGAGACTAAAGATCTTGTAGCTTTAGGTGGTTGCAACTCAGAGTCTTCTACTTGATTCAACTCTCTGGATTGATTTTCCTCTTGTTGTCGCAAGGTTCGAACTCTGGGTGATCTTCTCGTTTGTTTCGGAATTTCACTTAAGAGTGTCTACCCTTTTCGCTTCAACGCACCTTCTTCTATAACTCGCACCCTACTACCTTCTTTTTGAGGAATCATCTTTTCTTTCTTGGATTTTTTAGATGATTTCCTTGCTTCAACCATGGGCATTTTCTCACCAGATTGAGATTTCAAACTTTTCGTAGGAGATTTCTTCTTTGCAAGCTCCCCTTCAGTTCTTGCTCTAAGTTGAGAAATTGCTTCTCCTATGTCCAGATTCTTTAAGCCCATTTTCCCAATTGTTGCGGAGTTAATGAAGCTCTTAACATTATACTTCACTCTGTTTCCATTATCCAGAAGGATTCCAGTCTCCCTGAATATCCTTGTCAGTAACATTCCATAAGGATAACTGTTTGTATCCTTCATCGCCTTAACCATATACTGAAAAATCAGAAATGGTAGGTCAACAGGTTCGCGATTCAACAGATAGAACAGACATTGTTCATCCAACGTCGTCACCAAATGTCTTGAGCCTGCCCTTGGTAGAATGCAATTGAACAAAATTGCATGTAAGACCCTGGCCTTCGGCACCAGACTTGAGGTCTTTCTCTCCGTTGGGTCGTTGTCTCCATACAGCTGTTGATTGACTTCTTCTTCCTTGTGAGCTTTTCTCCATCCGATGGACATTCAGTAACCTTCTCTACTGAATCCATCGTCACAATGACAGTTAGTCCATCTACTGTAGAAACAATAGCTTTGTCTACCAGTTTCACATTCTTCCAAAACTCGTACACTTCATTCTGATATATAGGTTCTCAAATCTGAAAGAAATTTCTCCATCCTGCTGCGATTATCTCTGGTTCAGTGTCCATGTTGTCTTTTCTCAAGGACTCGAAATCAACATATCTTCCATAAACCATTGCTTGCTCCATTTGCTACTACGATGGGTAAGAAACTGAATGCACAGATTTGTTCTTTGTAAAGGTAAGGTTGGTTACAGAGATTTGAGGGAACTGAGAGATGAAGGGTTTTGGGTTAAGAATACTTCAAAGGTCGATGTTTAGGGCATATCAAGAGTGTTGTAGAATCGGTGAGGTTCTCAAGGCTATGATAACTTTTCGTTCTAAAACACCCTTGTGACAGAAGTTACCAGCTGTAACTCACTGTTACTAACGCCGTTAACTTCTACTTATCAGATGGTTGATCACTTAACATCACCATATTGAGATTCCATCTGATTTCCATGAATCGTTCTTCACTTAATGGTTTCGTGAAGATGTCCTCCCACTGAAACTTCGTCTCCACAAACTGAAGACTCACGATCCTCCTCTAAACGTAGTCCATTAAGAAGTGATGTCTGACTTCGATATGCTTCACTCTCGAATGCTGAATTGGATTCTTTGACAGACTGATGGCATTAGTGTTGTCACAAAGAATCGGGATCTCCTCTTCTTATACTGAGTAATCCTCCAGTTGATATTTGATCCACAATGTTTGTGAACAGCAGGTTGCGGCAGACATGTACTCGGCTTCAGCAGTTGATAGCGCGATTAAACTTTGTCTCTTGCTCGACCATGAAACTAGATTTGGTCTAAGAAAGTGACAGCCTCCACTCGTACTCTTCCTATCAATTCTATCACTGGCATAATCCACATCACAATATCCAATCAACCTGAAATCTTTACCTTTCTCATACATTAAGCAAAGATCAGCAGTACCTGCGAGATATCTCATAATTCTTTTAACAGCAATGTAATGAGACTCTCTAAGATTGGCCTGAAACCTTGCACACAAGCATACACTGAACAATATGTCAGATCTGCTTGCTATAAGATAAAGCAAAGAACCAATCATCCCTTTATACAGGGTTTGATCCACCTTCTTACCAACTTCGTCTTTCGACAAAAAGTTCGAAGGATGCATCAGAGTTGCCATGGGTTTCACTTTTTTATATCAAACTTAGACAACAATTCTTTCACGTATTTCTGTTGATAGATAAAGATCTTTTCTTAGATTTGCTTAACTTGCAACCCAAGAAAAAACTTTAACTCTCCCATCATACTCATCTCAAACTCATTTTTCATCAAATTCTCAAAACTCATGCACAAACTTTTTGAAGTCGCACCAAAAATAATGTCATCAACATAAATTTGAACTAAAATAAAATCATTCTCA
>JAOSBK010000006.1:3928975-3949288 GCA_027568895.1 Erythroxylum shatona | reverse complement strand
GAGGTAGGATTTGTGCCGGAAAACAGATCAATTGTAAGGGTAGCTTGAGCCGGAAATCAAGTGGTGTTGAAAAGTTCGCACTAAACTCAAAAGTGTGTTTGCTAAAATCCTAAGTGGGAGCTTAGGTAGAGGACGTAGGTCTTAGCACCGAACCTCTATAAAACAATGTTTGCATTTCTTCCTTACTCTTTTACATTTCAATTTTGTTTGTTTATTTTGTGTGTTCTAATTCTCTATTTTTGTAGCACTTTGTGAAAAAGATTAAAAGATCTATTCAACCCCCCTTCTAGATCATTTTCATTACTATTTGATGAGCTCCCACCATTTTGCCTAAACTCGGGATCTTTTTTCAACTTCTTTAACCATTTGTTGAAATTTCTTGTCAATAACTCAATATCCTTATTTTCATCAGACTCATCTCCTAAGTCATTTATAGCTTTTCCAACCTTAGCTTGCAATGTCAATCGTTTGTTCTTCTCTCATTTATCTCTTAACAAATTCATCTCAAAGTTGGTAAGAATCTCAGTTACCTTATCCAAAGATAATTCATTAATATTATGGGCTTCTTTAATGGCTACAATATATAGTATGAATCTCAAAGGCAATGATCTCAATGTCTTCTTAACAAGTTTTAGATTTGAATACTTCTTTGCAAGTTGATGTGTTTGGTTTGCTATATCACGCAGTCTCTCATGGAAGTCTTCAATAGTTTCACTCTCATCCATCTTCAGCTCTTCAAATCTCATAGCTAACATTTGAAGTTTCAAGACTATCACAGATTTTGATCCCTCATGTATAGTTTGCAAAGTTTCTCACGCTTCTTTCGCTGTTTCACAGGCTGATGTCATAGCAAAGCAACCTTCATCAACTACACTGAAGATGGTGTACAGGGCTTGAGAATTTTCAAACGCTCTCTCTTCTTCAACCCTTATCCACTCAGATGTATCTTTAAGCACTGCTTCTCCCTTTTCATTAGTCGTCACTAAATGTGTTCAGCCATTTAAAATCGAGTTTCATCCTTGTGCTTAAATGAATACTTTCATTTTTGATTTCCAAGTAGGGTAATTCGAACCATCTAGTAACGGAGGCCTAATGATTGATATCCCTTCTCTTATAACATAATTATGAAACACAGATCTGCACCAACTTGACGTACCAAGTTCTAATGCGGCCCGTGCTCTAATACCAATTGAAATTTCAAAAGGAGATAGTTTTGCAAAAATTTTGGTTCAGCCACAATTGTTTCTAACACAAACGAAAAAGGAAAGATTAAACGCAAGATAAACAAATCAACACCCGAGATTTAGTAATGCAGTTTGACACATCTTGCCTACATTTGCGGGCCCTCACTCGGCTTAATTATTTTCACCTATAATACAATAATAATTTTACTCAAGGCATTACAGAGCTGAATCACCTAACTTTTAACACTATCCCTTATCCTCACTACCCTTGAAAGTAAATCACACCCTATAACACGACCACCTCGTGCTAATCTTAAGAGAAAATTTTCTCAACGTTTGATAATAAAGATGATAATAAAACAACTTAAGTGATTGAAACAATAAATGACATAAACAAAGACAACATTTGAGATAAAAAAAAAGCAACTCCCGTAAATAAATCGCTTCATCAACAAAAGAATGAAAATTTGTCCACCAAGAACGTTGTTATGAACCTTTAATAATGTCACCGAGATATCCCACGGTCAACAGCCACAAAAACTCGGCAAAATAATAAACATTTTATCATCGAAACTTTAAACCAATAGAAGTGCAACACCTACGACAACTACTGGAGTTTTTCACATAAACATCACTATAAAGACAACCCAAAAAATCACCCACAATGGATAGAAAACGCAACTAAAAATCTAGATAGAATCACTAACAACATAAACGTTTCTTCACTGAAACGTTACAAACATCGAAGCTGCAAAATCCACAAAGACTGCTGGAGTTTTTCACACAACATAACCATTATCGACAACTACCAAAACCACACACGATCAACACCCAATCAACCCAACAAAAATCGCACAAACAATCAAGAACAGTAATTACTACGATCATTAAAACTTTTGGAGTTTTCGTATACTAAAAAATCAACACTCCATCGAAAATGAACAGCACGACAAGAATGAGGCAAAACCCAGACAAATCCGCTGCTAAATTACATACTCAACTACCAAGACAACCCTCAATTGTCATTAGAAAATTGAAGAATACATAGTTGCAAAAAATCACACACTCAACAAATTATGTAGCCCCTAAAATGAGAGAGAATTGAACAACACATCAGGATAATATCCCCATAAAATCAGTTGCAAAATGTCGTCCAAGATAGCCTAAAAAAATCCTTGTTGTCAAGTCATAAGATTACCCTTTGTATGTTCACCCAAAACAATAATAATACAACCCCAAAGCTCATGTACCACAGTAGCAATCCAGCTACAAAATATTCAATCAAATCTATAATAATTCGGTTGTCTTAGATAGCTATTATCACTAAAATATGTTGTCAATAAAAGTCCAAAATATCACTAAAAATCTACATTGTATCTTAGTTAAGATATAGTGATTTGATTCCAATTAAATCTTATCATAACTAGGATTTTTATCCCAAATAAACCTCACCTTCAAAGAGTCCCATGTAAGATAGAATATTCATCATAATAATATTCCTCAAATAATTAAAGATGTCGAATTACAAATCATGCCCATACAGTGTATCTTGTTCAAGCAACATCATTGGAACAAGAGGCCTATTTAGAAATTTCATAAAGGGACTTTATGCCCTACATCTAATCGGTTAGTTGTAATCTAGTAACATAAGTATTTAAAAGAATTATTTATCTTATACATATTCAAATGAGCTATCACTCCTTGCCCATCCTCTACAATAGTTGCAGAGTTCTCTAAAATTATTTTATAGATACAATTAGAAGTTAGATACTTACATGATTACCATAGTTAAAAGGAGCCGATTTTAAAAATAGTTACAAGAAAAAATTGAAGCAGCCCCAATAATTATAAGAACACTAGGTCGCATATAAAATGGATATCTGATCACTATTGGAAGAGACGGATGTAGAAGAAACTATCAATATGATGGTGGACACTGCACAAGCTTTGAGGTGTCCCTCCTGTGCCATAATTACAATTGGATGCTTTGGAGAAACTGGAAATGTCACTGAAAACTAAAATGACTGCGTTGGCTAATCTAAATGCGCAATCCCAACTCTGACACCTGGATATGTTTTGTATGGTATAATATACTATCCATTCCCTTAAAAGAGGAAAAAAAAACAAGAACTATTATGGTCAAGTGCGTATCATTTTCAATCAGTTATGGGATCTGAAGAGCACGATACACTTGGTTTGCTACCTTTTGTCCACACCACAACTTGACATTAGCAATGTAATCGAAGCAAAGACTGACACTTACTTATTCTCCGGCATGGAGTGGGATTGACCTGCAGAAAGCTGAAACAGACCACCGAACTCCAAACTTCCACGAACTGATGTCATTCTTGTGAGTACAACCATTTGACAAGCTAGTCCTGTAAAAACGCTAAGAGAATTGAGGATTAAATGTTGTTTTTGCTTAACCACTTCTTACTATATTATATTAAATCTCGTCTACATAAATGTAAAGTTTATATAAATATGTAAATTAGATTAAGTAAAACAGAGTTAAAATACCTTAAAGAAAACAGCTTCCAACCCAAAGAATTGGGCAAGGTAACTCATGCTAAATTTTAGGACCAAATTGTCTGTACCATTTTTTAGTTCCAATCTTGTTCCCGAAAGCTCTTCCACAAACTTTGCAATAAATAAATGGGTTTTGGGGATGATATTGTTTGACACCGATTTGGAATTGCGCAAATGACTCTTCCTTAAAGTTCACTCCATATTTTATATGGACAATAGATCCTTGTGTCATTAAAGGTGTTTTTAATTAACAATATAAGATTTAATAAAATGACTAACTAAACAAAAGATCTGTTTAATTTTATATGACGGCTCATAAAGGATATCGTACTGACCATTTTATGTCATTTCTTTGGTGAGGTTGAGACAGGTGGAAGTATAAGGACATTCAGCTAAAAAAGATCCGAATATATTTTTAAAAAATTAAAAACACACATTTGAATGTCTTAATAGATATAGGCAATCATACATCTGATGAAGATCAAAAGATGAATATGTTCAGAAAATAAGATTTCTGAGATTCGGTCCTAATTCTGAATTTTCTAATTTATGGAAGGAAGGAGATTCTTTTTAAATTCTGAATTTTTTTTATTTAAAAGAAGTTGTAGTCCAAATTTTTTTTATTTTAATTTAATTATTTAAAATATATTGTTTAATTTATAATTTTAAAATTAAAATAATATTATTTAAATCAAATTATATTAAATAGAGTGATTGACCCAACTCAATGACACGTCTTACCCAACTCAATGCGCAGGAGACGTTGCTTTCAAAATTTAATATTTTAAGAGTAAGAGGGGGGAGGGGAGAGTACATGGAATTGCAGAATACGTGTCCAACCATGAAAACTGGGAATTGGTTTTGATGCGCTCCGCACCTTGTTCAACCACTAAGCCCACCACGATACCGTTTCATCTCCCTACAAAACGAGCTTCGTTCAGCATTCATTTGTTTGCAAGGATCTAGGAGAATCTAACACGTCCTCTATTTGCTACTTCTTTGCATATGCTTCCTTGGTGATGAGTTTGGTATTATTCCTAGTGGTGGCGTGACAGTTTGTGAATTGAACGTATGGCAGCAAAGCTTTGCACTGTCCAGAAACTGATTTAATATTATTTGCTCAATCCAACTTAAATCACACTAAGATTGTTAAAAGGTCTAAGATGGCCCAATTGATAAACATCTGGATCTTGAAGCATCAATGCCAAGTTCAATATGAACACTAAATAATCTTGAGACCAGTGGCGTGGCAATTTACTCAGTTTAAGACGTACGGCTATGGGGACAAATCACGAAAAATTGAAAATCTAAAAAAATGAAAATCACTTCACCAACTCTCAGCATGGAAGACCATCACAAACTCCCTCCCTCTCATCTTAAGAAACTAGTAAAACAAGTTGTACTCAGGTGTTAACTTGCAACATGAAGCACCATAGTTGAAATCCAAATGTGTAGGAAACTGCATCAGATGTGTAACACTGTGCTATTCACTCCAAACCAGTATATCTAAGTTTCAGAACAAACTCACCATGTAATCTATGTTTCCTGATGACTACATATAATATGCTTTTAGGACAGACATCAATATATTTTAGCCAGCTAGAATGAGGGGGAAATATTAGAACTGAGCATACAATTATAAAGGTGGTTGACCATCTGGGTTCAGTACCTTCATCCAATTCAACCATTACGCCTACGCCGCCGAAAGTGTCTAAGGATGAAACTGTCTGCATATAGTGGATAGTTCTTCCTGATCATTCCCTTTATACATTTCCAATAAGAAAAATCAACCATTTCTCCATCTCTTCTGACAATGAACAAGCATCGTGAGGATTCAAAATCAGGGTGATGATCAACCTGCAATCGCAAACAAGAACTAACCATCATTTAGATATAATAAAAAGCAGAACAAACATTGCACAACCAAAGCCAACAAAGGCAAAAATGGCTTGCCAAATGATCTTCCTAGACAGGCTAAGTAAGCAATCGCCTGTTTAGTAAATAATGGACATTAAAGTACATTGGAGATCAAGGCCACCGGCATGAGAGACTCTGTAAGATGATTTAATTAAACACAAGACATCAGTACATCAACATGTAAAAATGATAGGAATTGTTATTCTCCAGAAAAATTAAATTCAAGTTTCCATAACGTTTAGCATTGCATGGTATATTGCTTGCTAACAGACACAGCACCAGCACTTGAGTTCCATTCTGAAGCGTTGCTACTTCCGATAGTTAATCAAATCCCAAAATCAAAGATTTCTTCTTTTTGATGATAATACCCACAATAAAAACTTGATTAAATGGGTTTGCCTAAAATAACAGATAGTGAACAAGAATTAACCGAAACCAAACCCAAATTACACGTACCAATACTTGCTAGTCAATACATCCATCATACAGAAGAAAAGCACATTCTATTGCAAACACAAGCAATTAAGAGAAGTAAATGAGGGAGGGAATACCGTAATGTAATCAATCCCGCATCCAATTTTCTTGTCATATTCCGGATGGTAGGGAAGTAACCTGTCCACTATGGTCTGCTGGTGCTCAGCACTTAATCTATCGCCATTCTCATACCTAAAATGAAAACAATAAGCTTAATAACCAGAATTTAATTATCATTTCTCTGATTATTCAGTTAAATCACTTACTTGCCGGAATGAAGAATCATTCTAACAAAGCCAACAAGGGGAACAGTGTCTTCTAGAATCTGGTCCTCCCAATCCACCTCCTCCCTGTTCTCTTCATCCTCTTCCACATCCTTCGCCGACGGTACAACCGGTCTCCTCAACAAGTCCGACCCGTCGGATTCCGTCTTAAGCCCACATACTCGCAACGACCTTGAGTAAAATCGGAAAGAAAAGACTCTGGGCGAACAGAGATAGATAGGGTTGGAGTGGCCTTGTAAAGATGGAAGAGAAAGTGAAGTAGTGATTGGCAATGCCATGTCCCAATAAAAACCTAGCTAGCCCCTCCTGTATTGCTCTTGCTTCTACAAGCTAGTTAGTTGGTTTGGTGTAATTGAATGGTTACCATGGCCAAAGGACTTTCAGAGACTCAGGCGTTTGATGTTGGGAGAGGAGGCAGTGGACGGAAATGGTAACAAGATAAAAAGGCAATCCTGTTAAGAGTCTGGGCCTCAATACATCATGACGGGCTTCAAGTAAGTCACTCAAAGTCAAAACCCAGTATTTGTTTAATTCATATAATTAAAGAGTTAAATACAACAAATAAACATTTTTTAGTCTATTCTTCTCTCACTTTATTTCTTAATAATTATAGAAACTTCTTCTAATTTTGTAATTATAACTCAAACTTTAAAAAATGACAATTAAATATTCAAACTTTTAATTTTTTCTAATTTTAACCTAATATTAATATTTCCATTAACGTTACTGGAGTAATTTTCCGTACAAAATAACAACTCTAAATACTTGTATACATCAAACTTAATTAAGTTTAACTACATTACATTGTTTTGATGTTGAAATCTCTAAAGCAAACTTGTTGCTTAAATTACTAGATTTGAAAACCTAAATCAATTCATTCTCCAGTTAAAAGAAAGAGGGCCTAGGGTGAAAATTTAAGATTTCATTCAAATTATTAGAAATTGCATTATTGTCGTCTTGCACTAGCATAACAGAGTGTCATTGTTGTCTTATATGGGCATAACAAAGTTTGATTTAGGAATTTTAATCCCAAAATGACATAATTTAGTTAAATATAATATTAAGTCTGACGTGTATAAATATTTAAAATTTTTGTCTTATGTGACAAGTTACATCAATGACGTTAATAAAATATTAATGCCGGTTTAGAATTAAAAAAATTGAAAATTTGATTATTTAACTACTATTTTTTAAGTTTAAGACTATAATTACAAAATTGAATAAAGTTTTTGATTTTTTTAATTAACCTAAATTTATAAAACTACTAAATATTATTTAAATTATTAATTTTTTAACTAAGGACAGCAAAAATTATTAATTTTTGTAGTCAACTACGTCTTTTCTTTTCTGTTTTTGGTTTGAAACTTGAGAAATCCTATTTATTAGAGTCTCCGTTCTTAAGCAATTTGAATGTAGCTTAGAGGATTAGTCAACTGTCTTTAGTTTCACAAGTTGGATTTTATTTACAAGTTGCTTTGCTATGGAATACTCGAAAAAAGTCATAACTCATGCCAGCCCTGACAATGAAAGATAGTGCATACCCAGAAGAAACCGAGAATCTCCATTAAATTAGATGAAGATTCCAACCTTTTTTTTTTTTTAAGAGGAATAACTATAACTATAACGTTGAAGACCTTTGTGTATAAAGCATAACATTGCTTTGATTTTTTCTTGCAATGTAAGGGTCAACTATTTCGCTCTGCAAAACCAAAGACTTGGGCGGGAGACAGCGAAAAAATGTGTCGTTTCCTTTCCATTTTCTTCACTTTCCTGCTGTTCTTGGGATCAAAAGCTACGGCCAATGGAGGAGGGAACAACTGCTCGTTGACTCTCCGAGTTATAGGCACCATTGGTGGTGTTTTTGACGATACTTGGCGTGTTGGGAAGGAGCAGAAAGTAGCCATGGAAATGGCTCTGGCAGATTTTTGTCACTCTAAGAAGCTGCGGTTGGAGCTTATATTTTCGCGTGGGAGCTCAGCTGGTAAGATTTCTGTGTCTTCTTCAACTTGAAATGAAAGAACTCATATTCACAACTTAATAAACTCCACTGCTTGAGTCCGTTTGCTTCAAAATTAAACTCATTTGAACTTTTTTTCATGTTCAATAGTCTTGAAATGAAGCAGAAAATTATAACAAGCAGTTTTATACTTTACAATTTGGATCGTTAGGACAGGATGTGTCGGCATTTGACTAGTCAAGCGTTTCTGAACCAATGTAGTAAAGTCCTGACAGCTTCTTGAGCTGTAACTTTTAGGAAGTATTTCGCACTATTTGGTCATTTCTGTTCTGAGACTAGTAGTTCAGGAAAGTTAAAAAAACGACTATGGTTACCTGAACCTGGTAGCCTGGACTAGGCTTATACTGTATCCTGAAATTTTCTTCTGTCATCATGTATAGAAAAGGAAGTTTGATTCACAAATTATTCTACCAAGTGTAGAGTCGGAAGTGATGCAGTAAGTTTTCACGTACAAGGGGACATTCATTTCCATGGCTTCTAGACCAATCCCATTTGTTTGAAGCTTTCTTTGTTCTTGACTTTTATTTGTGGATTTATTAGGCATAAACCAATACAATTTTGTTTGCAGAGACATATAGAAAAAACGAAACTTAAAATTAAACAAGAACAGGTACTGCTGCTAATTGGACTTTGGATTTAAAGGGCTATTTGTTGGTAGTTCCTGATTCTTTCGGTAACTCGGCTACCTGCAGCAATTGAGCTCATTGACAGCAAAAAAGTGCAAGCCATTGTCGGGACAATGAATGCTCAAGAAGCTGCTATATTCTCGGAGATTAACAAAAACATCAAAGACATTACAATCATATCCTTAACTTCACCTGCCATAATCCCCCCATTGATGGGAAAGCAGTTGCCGAATTTCCTCCAAATGAGTAGTCACATTAGCCTCCACTTGCAATGTATAGCAGCCATTGTAAGTCATTTCAGGTGGCGAAAAGTGACAGCAGTCTATGAACACGACAATGGGTTGTCCTCTGATTCTGGGATTGTGACCCTTCTTTCTGACAAACTGAAGGATATAGACTCAGAGATTGATTACCACTTGGCATTTCCTTCCTTGTCTTCTGTGGCAAACCCTGAATCAGTCATCGAACTACAGCTTAACAAGTTGAAGAGCAGGAGTAATAGGGTTTTCGTAATCGTGAAATCCTCCTTAAAGTTGGCTATCATGATGTTTGAGAAGGCAAAGCAGATGGGGATGATGGAGAAAGGTTATGTATGGATTGTTGCAGATGATATTGCTAGCTATCTTGACTCTGTTGATTCTTCTGTCCTCGGCAACATGGAAGGCGTAATTGGTTTCAGAACTCATTTTAACGACACGAAACACGTATTTAAAAAGTTCAAATTTAGATTTCTAAGGAAGTATGGATCAGAGTACCCAGAGGAAGAAGAGTATTCTAATCTTAGTATTTTTGCACTCCGTGCTTATGATGCAACTTGGGCTATTGCTCAAGCAGTGGAGCTATCAGAGAACCATACAAACTGGAAACATATATCTGGAATCATTCAATCCAGCAATTCAGATGGTCTAAGTGGCAAGATAAGATTCGAAAACAACAGATTGTGGCAATTGCCCACATTTGAGGTCGTTAATGTCGTCAGTGATGGCTACAGAAAGATGGCGTTTTGGTCACCAGAATTCGGCTTCTCTGAGATACGCGATAAAAGCAATGGATCCTTGGTAGATCTCGGCCCAATTTATTGGCCTGGAGGCATGAAAAATGTTCCAAAAGGATGGGCGACATGTGATGCAGATAGTCCTTTGAAGATAGGAGTCCCTGCAAAGGGTGCTTTTGATCAGTTCGTGCGAGTAACTTTTGATCAGGGAAACAATCGAACTTACGTAACTGGATTCTCAATTAATGTGTTCGAGGCTGTTGTAAAGCACCTGCCTTATAATTTTCCTTATGTCTTGGTTCCGTTCTATGGCACATACGATGATATGGTGAAGCAAATTTCTTACAAGGTCAGAGTTCCTCTCCAGTTTCTGAGAGCATCTATTCTTTCCACGTGTCCTCAAACGAATTTGTTTCTAATGCTAAAAACAGGCCTTGGATGCAGCTGTTGGAGACACAGAGATAATGTCGGACCGATTGCAGGATGCTCAATTTTCTCACCCGTACGTAGATTCCGGACTGGTCATGGTGGTGACCCTGAAGTCTGAAAAGTACAATCTGACATGGATGTTGAAAGTCTTTACTCTACATATGTGGCTGCTAATTATATCAATGCATATGCTTGTATGTTTTGTTGTATGGTTGATTGAACGCAGAGAGAACACAGGTTTTCAAGGGTTTGGCGATATGCTATGGTTTTCTGTCACCGTAATTTTCAACGCACACCGTAAGCTAACAAAGACGCTGCATGAATATAATACAAAAAATTGATTATTAAGGCGTCGGTTTAGTATTTGACTTTCTTGCTTGTGTGTCATGAACAGGTGAGTCACTGAAGAGCGGTATAGCTCGATTTGTACTTGGACCATGGCTATTTGTGATTCTGATTGTAATATCAACTTTTACGGCGAGCTTGACGTCCAAGATGACCATTTCCCGGCTGCAGCCATCTGTGCTAGATGTTGAAACACTCAAAAGCACAAATGCAGGTGTAGGTTGTAATGGCAACTCCTTTATAGTAAGATACCTGATCGATGTGTTGCACTTCAAGCCAGAGAATATTAAGAGCATCAATTCAATAAACGATTACCCAGAAGCCTTTGAGACAGGAGAAATTAAAGCTGCCTTCTTCGTTGAGCCTCATGCGAATGTCTTCCTTGCGAAGCACTGCGAAGGCTACACTAAAACGGGACATTCCTTCCAGCTTGGAGGTTTTGGTTTTGTAAGTTACCCTGCTAAGTTTTTTTTTTTTTGAGTCCAGGCTTTTTGGATCTTTCATTCACTCCCCATTCTCACCCTCAGGCGTTCCGTAAAGGCTCAGCTCTGGCTTTTGACATGTCGGAGGCAATCCTTAAAGTCATAGAAAGTGGAGAAATGCGACAATTACAAGCAAACTTGATATCATCTTCTTCCAATTGCTCCTCTTCAGACAGTACCGGAGCCAATTCAGAGATACCTCCAGGACCTTTCGTTCTTATATTCTCAATACCAGGTGGCATAGCAGCAGTCTTTGGATTCTTTGTCGCATTTAGGCGTGTTGAAGAAAATAGTCAGATATTGAACCGCACTCAAGTATACCTGACAAGAAGAGGAATTTGGGGATGGACAAGCAAGCTTTTGTCTAGAGTAGATCCCATTGTCCCAGGGCCAGGGGTTGTTCAACTAGCAAGTTCTTGCCACCAACAAATTTAGAAATGTGCAAATTCTCACGTACCTCGGATATTCCTACTTAAGAATACTGATATTGTACCCAGTTACAAGGTCTTAGCAGTTAGCACGGTTTTCCTGTTGTTTGATTTTCTCTGGAAGTGTAGAAATATCATTGTTTTAAAAATTAAATAGAAGTTAAATTAGTAAGATAAAATTTTTAAATTTAAAAAGTTTAATTGATATTATACTATTATTAAAAAAGTTAAAGACTAAATAAAATTAAAATTTTAAAATGTGATTGATAGATTGTTTTTAGATAGTAATAAATTTGAAGTTTAATGAATGGTTAGAATTTAAGTGTCTTATTTATAAGCATACAAACCTTGCTTTATTCCAGAAATTCAGAATGGATATGATGATGATAATTTATAAGCATACAAATGCGGCTATTAAACACAACTTCCAATGCACTTAATACTCCATCATATTCAAAATAAGTGTCGTTTTAGAAAAATGTACACTTATTAAGAAAGCTAGTGAAATGTTTGATATACCCTTATTAATTGCATGTTGAATTGCCTTGAAAATATAATTTGTATAATTAGGATGTGAGAGAAATTAAAGGGTAATTTTGGAAATAAAATTATAAACATGCATGAAAATCGTGAATGATACTTATTTTGAATAATTAAAATCCCTCTAAAACGACATTTATTTTGGATAGGAGGGAGTACCTATTAACAAGCATTAATAAAATTTCTAAAATTAAATGATCAGTAAATTTAAGAAATGAATTTGAAAACCTAAATGTTAAAAAAAACTAAAATAAGAAACAAGAATATGTTCATATCCCAAATTCACACAAACCACTTTTGTCTTAAACTACCCAATAAAGTTTCGATCAAACACTATTTATTGATTTGCCTTTTATGAGTTGGAAGCCAAATTCTAACGTATGTCACCGTAGTTGTTGCCTTTTATTCTTACATCCTCTACAGAAGTTAAAAAGAAACAGTAGGTTTTACTGTGAAGAAGTGCTAGTTCAATAAATTGCATTTGCAGTGCAGGTTAGGATTTGACCAATGACTGAACGTGTAGTTGGATACAGATCCCAACATCACAAGCAAAGCAAAGCAAAAAAATTTCAAAAAGATAATTGATTTGTCTGCTAATACGTATTAATACCGAAGTCTTTTGTCTGAACTGCCTAATGAAGCCTCACATCAAATCATATTCGTTACACGGTACTCTCTTGTTTCTGGCAATCCTGGAAAAGAACCTAACCATTTTGACGTATGGCCTGAAACCTGAGTCCTCCTGACATCACCTTAAATTGTGTTGTTGTGTAACTTAGTTCACGCAAGTACATATATCTTTAACTCCGAGTCATCATACACGTTTAGTCCAATGAAAACATAATTATAATAAATTATAATTATTTACAGTGATAATTTGCAATTTATAATTTAAAACTCGTCATATGAATCAAATTAAATAATAATAATTTAGAATTTTTATTCCTTATTCTTTTTACTTATTTAATAGTTTGATTTTGAGTCTATTCACCTTGTAATCTATATATTTCAATAAATTTGTTCATACAACTCTTAATAAAATTATCATTTATGTGCTCATGTTGATTTTCTAACCTAAGAAAATTTTGAGTTAATTCAAGTTTTAGTTTTTGATAATTGAAATAGTTTCGTATTTGACAAACACCAATAATTCAGTAAAATTTCACTTATATATGGAGTTTAAAGAGATCTAAATAAACTATTTCCAAATGATTAACATAATAATAACAATAGCTTTATCTTTGATCTATACATGAATTACAATAATAATTCATATCATAATTGTAACATTATAGTTATAATTATAATTGTGATCTATAATTTAAAACTTGACGTGAATATATATAAAAATAATAATTTGAAGTTTTTATTCTTGTTTTACTTTTTTTAAATTTTAAGTTTTGAGTTTATTCACCTCATAGTGATATACATTAACAATAACACTCAGTAAAAATCTCGCTAAAATAAGAAATTTGAGGAAGTCTAATAATACACAGTCTTATTCTTAACTAGTAAAGAAGCTATTTCTTAGTAGTGATATTTATCCTAATCATTTTGTTTAGAAGACTTTATAAGTTCTCATTTATGTGTAGTATTGATGTTTTTGTTGATTTACTAGCCTATAAAATTTGTGGTAATTTTAATTTTTTAGGTTTTGGATTTTGATTGTTGAAATGGTTCCATCTTTTTATTTATACATGAAATTAATTTTTCTGCTCACGATAATAATTTCTTTTTTCTAAAAAGAATATAATTTTTTTATTCTCTTCTTTTTATTTTCTTGGAAAGTGGATACCCTTTTGCTTCCTTTGCTTTGCTTGTAAAACACACTTGTGGCAATTGGCTGATAAAAAGCGAACCAGACACCGAAAGACAACTCTCTAGTGTTCAGTCTTGGGTCGCAGATGTTAAAGCTACTTTACACTTCTCAACCAAATCGCTGTATGCACTTTACTCTTCCAATTTACCATATAAATCGCTGTATGTTTTTATCTCAATCTGCCTAACTTTGAATCATACAAAGTTTTATCTAATTTCCAAGTAAAATAAATAAATGAATAATAAATATAGTAAATAATTATAGAAAAGAAAATTAATTTCCAAAAAATTCCTTAAGCAATTTATATGTTGTCATTAAAAGCAAAGTTACTTTAATTTGTTCGAATTTTTCAGCTAATTTTAAATCATTATTTAGTCAAATAATTTATTTAAAATATGTAATTTATAAATTATTATTTTATCTAATAATTTACTTCCTGTACACTAAAAAAATAACGATTATATTCTACAATTATAAAAAAGCTTGAAAAGACACATCTACTTTATTGCTCGTTAATTGATCCACTTTTATATTAGTTACAATCATAATAGTAAAATGCATGCAACTGTTAGTATGCAATGGTTTCAAAATCAGACTGAAAGTAAAATTAAGAAGATAAGAGGTTTAAAATTTAAAAGATTTAATTGGTATTAGATTGTTATAAAATTGAATAAAATTAAAAATTAGAAATATGATTAAAAAATTATTGTTATCTATTGAAGAATCTGAAGTTTAATTGAAAAATGTATTGTTAATTTAAAATTAATTTATTCATTTTAGTTTATAAGAACTTATTTATTTATAAAAACTGACTAATTAATTAATATATTGATTAGTTTTTAACAACAAGAATTATTAAATTAAACTGAAAGTAAAACCAATAAGACAAGAGGTTCAAAATTTAAAAGATTCAATCAGTATTAGATCGTTATAGAATCAGTTAAAATTGAATAAAATTAAAAAATTTAGATATGATTGAAAAATTGAATAAAATTAAAAAATTTAGATATGATTGAAAAATTATTGTTATCTATTGAAGAATTTAAAGTTTAATTAAAAAATATATTATTAATTGAAAATTAATTTATTCATTTTAGTTTATAAGAACTTAAAATTGATCAGTTAATTAATATATTGATTAGTTTTTAACAACAAGAATTATTAAATCAAACCGATAAGTTAAAAACTAGATCGAAAAGTTAAACAATTTTAAGTTTTTACAGTCAACCGGTTAAATGTTTTAGTCATTAATAGTATGATCAGCAACATCTTACTAGAGATCTTTGTTAATTTCCAATTGCCATAATTGGTTACTATTAAATTTATGGTTTGAAGCCACCAAATCTAATATTCTAATGTATAAAAACCGTGCAAGTGAAACATCTTAAGTGGAAGAGGACCACAAGTAGGGTTAAAGTTAAACATAACACAACCAAAATGGATTATTTTAATACACAAGTATAATATAATACAGCTAAAGCATATATATAACTATTGAATTGCACTTAAAAGTGAAAGCACTTGATGTTTTCTATAATTCCTTCCTAATTTAGCATCTTACCCCTTAATCCTTTTCCTAAGATTGCCGCAATCCCTTTATGGCAACATTTTGATTTCCTTATCTTGAACATTATTACTTTTTATTTTTTAAACGACAGTACGACTATTGATATGATTAAATACTCGAACCAGCTCGACTAGTTTAATCGTAAAAACTTTGGATCATCTAACTTTTTGATTCGATTTATTTTACTAATTCTTGTTGTTAAATAATAATTAATTTATTAATTAATCGGTAAATTTTTATTAATGAATAATTAATTATAAACCAAAATAAATTATTTTATTTAACAATCTTTTTAATTAAATTTCAAATTCTTTTATAAGGCCAATCTCTTTCAATCATACTTCAACTTTTTTAATTTTATTTAATTTTTAACAGATTTTATGACGATTTAGTATTGATTGAATCTTCTAATCGTTAAACCTCTTGTATTATCGATTTAATTTTATGTCTGTCTGTAAATATAATGTTTGATAAAATTCATATAGTTTCATATTTCTCAAAAACAATAATATCCTAACTAGGTTATAGATTTTGATTCCTTGTGGCTTCTCATATATGGATGGTGATCACCAGCAGGGCTTCTTTAATTTATATGATATGTGAAAAATCTTTGGTATTAAGACTCCCATATCAAAATTAAATTCAGTTCGATAGAAATTTAGAGTGCTATAAAAGAAAAATATGTTTTAATTTATATTAAAAATATTTAATATGAAAGTTAAGGAGACAATCAGATTAAAAAAAAACACAAATATTCGTAAAACTATTCATAAAAGATGTATTATTCACAAAGTGATCTAAATTGAATTGACCTTTAACTAACAAATTCAATTAGTTCATCAAATCACCATTAGTTTCAAGTGTCTCCAATTCTCTATTTCTTGGTTGATCAAACATGAGAATGTGAGCAATTTGCCATATACACCAAAAGGACAATATTGGTTTATCTGTAGCTTGGGTCTTCTTCTCTATTTCTGTGCTTATCATAGGATGTTGAAAACCAAACACAAGAAAGTGCGCGCAGAAAAATGCAGATGAAAGGGTCTGAAATTGTGTGTTTTGACCGTACAATAGTTGCATTGATAATTACACTTGATGTTGGCACAAATTCAATTATTGTAGAATACACGTCTCAATAAATATATGCAACTTTATATATTTTTAAAATGATATATAATATCACGACCATAAACTACGATTGCAATTTTTATTTTATAGTTCGACTTAGTAGATACATTCGTAAAAATTTTGAACTGTTCAACTTTTCAATTCAATTTATTTTAATATCTTTTATTGTTAAAAACTAATTTATTTATTAATTAATAAGTCAATTTTTGTAAATTAATAAGTTCTTATATACATAAATTATTCGATTAATTTTTATTTAAGGATACTTTTAAATTTCAAATCTTTCGATGAATAAGAACAATCTATTTCAATTATATTTTAAATTATTTAATTATATTTAATCTCTAGCTATTTTATGATAGTTTAATACTGACTGAATTATTAAATCTTAAACCTCTTATTTTATGAGTTTAACTTTTAGTTCTGTTTTTAAAAAATGTGAATATGTTTAAAAATAATCATCAAACGAAAAAGGGTTTAATAAAATTCTCAAGAAATTTTAATTGAAATTTTACAAAAATTATTAAAAGACACGAGAATCTTATATGACTTTAAAATTTCTCTAAAAATTTTATAATTTTAAAAGTTTTTACTAAATTTATTTTTAAAACTTTCTTTTAAAAAATAATGATGAAATAAATGTGACATCCAAATCAATCAAATGTTGTTAACATGATAATCTAACATAAATCTTAAACTTGACCCAAATTATTTAAATTTAATTCAAATCAATAATATAAATTATCATATTGAGTTAGATTAATTAATCTGATTAAATTTAAGAGTTAATTTGAGTTATCATAATATTTAATTAATCTATGTACTGTGTACTCATGTTAATTGTGTCTTGTCATTATTTTTTACGAAAAATTTAAAGAAAATAAATCTTATAAAAAATTAAAAGATATATTTTTTAAAACAAAACAATTTAAAATTATTTAAAATACAGAAAACATGGGATCTTTTAAGGAACCAACCACTAGACACAGAGAATAATGCAAATCCTTCCTGTTTAGGGGGCTTAATGTGGTATGAACACCTGACTCTTGGGGAGTGGCATGGATAGAACACTGTCCCATACAAATCACGTACACGTATGGATATGTATGTATATAAATCTGGAGAGAGAGAGAATACAATGATATAACTAATATATCATATCATGTCTCCTCCATGGTCCATGATATATAGAGATCCAAGAAAGGGCAAGAGAGGAGCGGAGAGGGAGAGGGAGAGTGGTGATGACAAGACAAGTCAAACGTCAAATCGAGGGTCTTGAAATCATAAGACAGTCAGTGGATGTGTTGTCAATCAAAAGGATTTTGTATGTGTGTTATTATAATAATTATTATTATTTATTTACTTATTTATCTAATTTTTTTATTAAAATGATTTATAAATTCCAAACCTTTCATATCTAAGGATTTTAATAATTTGGTATGCGTTTTTATTGTCTAAGAATAAGGTTATTTTACTATAATTAATTAATTATTATTTGATATTATTTTAAATAGTACTTCATTATATCCAAAATAAGTGTCATTTTAGAGGAATTTTAATTATTCAAAATAAGTGTCGTTCACAATTTTTCATGCATGTTTATAATTTTATTTTCAAAATTACCCTTTAATTTCTCTCACATCATAATTATACAGATTATATTTTCAATGCAATTCAGCATGTAATTAATAAAGATATATCAAATATTTCACTAACTTTTTTAATAAACATATATTTTTCTAAAATGACACTTATTTTAAATAAAAGAGAGTAAAAGATTTTGTTTGAATTAGATATATTATTATTGAAAAAGAAAGTAGAACTTTGTGCATCTATTCCTATTTCCTTTTCCTCCTCGATAGGCGAACATCCAAGTCAGAAAGTCACATGCAGCGCATTGCCTTAGTGAGGCAATGAAAAAAGTGGGCAGTTCTTTTAAGTCTCCAACAATAATATCCGTCGGACTCGGAACTGTCAAAGTCATATTCTTGTCTGCTTACTCGGAACTATCAAAGTCATATTCTTATCTGCTTCAAAAGAAATTTTGGATTGATGACAAACTTAATTTTTGTATATATTACTCTCTTTTATTTAAAATAAAAATTATTTTATAAAAATTTTAATTATTTAAAATAAGTATCATTTAAAAATTTTTATGTATATTTATAATTTTATTTTTAAAATTACCATTTAATTTCTCTTACATCTTAATTATACAGATTATATTTTCAAGACAATTCAATATGTAATTAATAAAGATATATCAAATATTTCACTAATTGCATTTCTCTAAAACGATTTTTATTTTAAATAAAATGGAGTATAATTTAGCACTTCACATGTCCTATTTTTCTATCCACAGAAACTTGGAATTATCCTAGAAGTGGTTGGATTCAAATGGTGGACTCGCTTCCATTTTGTGCGCATTCGCCAAACTTCCAACGATGGTTGTCTTCTCTATTTCTCCTTTTCTGATCACCTATTTGAATGGTGTAACGTGGAAGCGTGAGATCCTCAAACCTATAACATCTTTTTCTTCTATGTTCGGATGAAAAGGTTCTCTATTCTAAAAAGGGAAAACAAAACTGTTAACTTTATGTTACTTTAGGAAGACAAGACAAGATTTTGTTTTATTCTGTTAATGTTGTATCATCATCAGAAAATTAAAAGCAATAACACAGTAATTGAGATATGTTATGTGTATATATTTACTTATACATGTGTATAACAAGAATAAGGACCCACAGGTATAATAGACTAAGGAGGAAAACTTGTGGCCATGCCGATAAAACATTTCAATATTCACATATTAAAATAAGTCTTTTTTTTGTTAAGTGAATGGACAATAAACACATCTTGTTTTTGTTAAGTACCTACAAAATACTTTAAATTATGACATAATACACGGAATAGTTTACAAAATTTTGTAACATGATACATTTATAAAAGGTTTTTATCTTATTAATTATTAGATTATAGAAAATTAAATTTTGAATACAAGTATACAACAATGCCAACAAAACATATTGGTGAAAACTTAATAATTTCATTGAATGCGCATTCAAAAAATAATGACTTGATATCAAACGACACAGACACTCACACACAAAAGAGAGGAGGAGAGTTTATATTCAATCCCAAAACACACCTAAGATAGGTAAAGCTTCATTACACTCTTTCATAGGCAACAATAAAAAACAATAAAAAGTCTAGAGTTTTACTTATACAAGCAGCCATCTTATTGGACTAAAATTTTATTCCAATCATATGAAAGCTTAAGGAGCCAAAATCATATGAAATCATATAAAAGTCTCGACTTGCTTCAAAAATTTCGGCTACTTCTCTTCATTTGCATGATGATTTTGGCTCCCATTAAATGAAGATGCTTATTGTCTCTTCCACTTGCTTTTTGGCTACCATTGAATAAAGTGCATATTGTAAACGATCTAGAAGGGGGGTTGAATAGATCTCTTAAGCTTTTTGTAAAATTCTACAATAAAATCAGAAGTTAATTCACACAAAAACAATTTAAACAAATTTAAATGTAAAG
>JAOSBK010000006.1:3888572-3907145 GCA_027568895.1 Erythroxylum shatona | reverse complement strand
CTCTTGACTCAACAATCTCCCCCTTTTTGATGATAACAAATAATCATAATTTTAGAAGATAAAATGATATTTATAGATGAATAGTATTTCGACAAATAATAAAGCAAAAACATAAGAAAAGAATTGCATACAAGATATATACAATGCTTTCTATCTGCTTTCTATCTTCTCTTCTCGTTCTCCTTTTTTCTCCTTCTCCCTCTATTTGTTATTAATCAAAAATATTGATCATCGTAGACACTTCAAAATTTCAGAAAACATATGTTGTATACCAGTGCAGATCATCTTGAGGTCTTGTTCAATAATAACCCGTAGTAGTGCTACTTCCTCATGAAGATCACCCACTGAGTCAGCTAGTTCATCAACCTTAGTATGAATTTCCTCAATTTCTTTTGCTAAGGCCTGCTGAACTTCCTTCTGACTATGACTTGCTTCCGTCCAATTTATGAAATGTTTCAAGAACTCTGGATTAATAGTAGGATCTTGTTGTATTTCATTAAGTGGATGAAGGTTTTCCACAACAAATGGTTCTAAAGGTAAAACTTCTAACTCTATAATTTTGATAGAGGGTAAACTGAAGATTTGTTTTCCTTTTGGGAGATCAAGATCATCAGGTGTAGTTAGTTTTAAAATTGGATGCCCAAAAAGGTGGAACACATCTTTGACTAAAGGTATGAAACCTAAAGGTCTGAAATGCATGACCAAATGCATAAGCGTTTCTAAGTTGAAATTGATACCTTCAACCGTGACACTTTTGTACTGTCCTTCTTTCACTTTGCCAACTACCTTGAAGTTTTCTTCGGTGGTTGAAACTCCAAATTTACTTCCTAATGTTTTTGAAATGTGATGTGAAACATAGATACCTTTAGGTTGAGCTGCATTACATGCATCATCTATGTTCTTCACAGCTACTTGAATCTGCTCTTCTACAAGATCATCTTTATTTCCCTCAGGAAACATCTTCTTTTTCCCTTTTTCTTCGTTTCTCACAAGGGTTGAACATCTTGGTTGTATGTCTAGCACAATTTTTATCAATGTTTTGCTCGTAATCGGATAGATTGTATACCGATCCTTTAAAATCTTTAATGGATATGGTTCTGCCTTCTCGTATCGCAGAATGCCATATAGTCTTCGTTCTTCATGACTTAGAAGATGTATTGTTTGATCATTAGTACCTTGATTGACTTTTTCGAAGGTTCTTTGATAATAATTGAGCTGCTGCTTCAAACAGGTACTGATTCTTCTATAATCTTTATTCTTAAATCATTTTTTGTTGATTAGTTGAGAAGAATTATAAGGTTCCAACTGGTGCTCAATTGTTTTCGCCTTCTATTGAACATCAGATGAAGAAACCGGGCTTCACCTTCTTTTGTTCTTCTACTGGTTTAGAAGAAAGTTATTATTGAGGTTTCTTCCTCTCAAATACCAACTTCATTTTAATTTCTGTCTCTCCATATGATTTTGCTGATTGGTTTTGCAAAATAGAGACAATTGATCTAGTAGGTTGCTATCTTTTCTCCTGCTTTTCAGAATCTCCATCAAGAATAAGAGATTTCCGCTTCTTCTATTCTTGTTATCATAAGGTCAATAGTCTTATTGACCTTCTTGACTATTTGGATTTTTCTGATTGAAGTGTCTCCGTCTTTCTCTTCAATGACACTTGTTGTGATGATTCTTGAACCCGACTTTCCTCTTTCTATATAATCGTCTTAGGTTTTATTGGTGCATCAGACAATTTCTCAATCTTTTCTTCTACAGATGTTCTTCCTGTTGATCGAGATTTTGTTTTTCTTGCAAATGTATCACGTTCACTTCTGCCCCGTCTTACTATAAGCTCCCCATCAGACTTTGCTTTAAGTGTAGTTATGCCTCATCATAAAACTTTATCCCCATTCTGTGAATAGTTATGGCATTAATAATGCTCTTCACATCCATCTTTACCCTGTTACCTCTATCGAGAAAGATTCCAGATTCTCTAAAAATCCTTTTCAATAGCATTCCATACGGTAAAGAGTTAGAATCTCCCTTTGACTTCATCATGTACTTCAAAATCAAGTACAGAAGATTAATGGGTTGGTGATTTAGTAGGTAATACAGACAATGTTCATCGTTCATTATCACAACATCCTTCGAGCCTAATCTTGGTAGAACACAGTGAAGAAGCAGTGAATGTAGAACCCTAGCCTTCGGAATAAGGGTTGACGCCTTCTTAACTTCTAGATCATTGCTTCCACAAAGTTGTTGATTAATATGCATTCTATCTACACAACCTTGAGTAATCCATTTTGTATTGTTAAACAACTTTACTCTAATACTAGGACACCCACTGACCCTCTCGATAGTATGCTGTGTCTAGATAACCAACAATCCATCTACCATTGATACTAAGGTGTCGTCTACCACCTTTGCATTCTTCCAAAAATCATATATCTCATTCAAATAAACCTTTTCACGAACTTTGAAGAAGTTTTTCCAGCCAGTTGCTTCAATCTCTGGTTCAATGTCCATCTGATTTTCCTTCAATGAGATGAAATCAACGTGTCTCCCATAAATAAGTGATTGCTCCATTTGTGATCTGTAAAAAATAAAAGCTAAACACACAAAAGTATTTCACTTAAAGTAGCGATGTTAGTCGCTAAAAGTAAGAATATGAGATGAAAAGAACTTGAAGCATAGAACAGAGTATCGAATCGTCTTGGTTAAGAGCATTAAACAAGTTGGTTTCAAAGTATTTCAAGAAAATTCTAGAGTAGAAGATATTTTAGAATCTTTAGAAGATTTCCTTCTTATACTTACTCTTGAAAAGTTATCGTTCATAACTTACCGTTACTATTTACTTAAAAACTTACAACCTTTTATCTTCTTATTGTATGAATCGTCTGGGTCATGACGTGTCAGACGAATGATCATTTAGCATTACCATATTCAAGTTCTGTCTGATTTCCTTGAATCTATCTTCACACAAAGGTTTAGTGAAGATATCTGCCCATTGTTAATTCGTCTCAACAAATTATAGACTGATGATTCTTCTCTGTACATAGTATCGTATAAAATGATGTCTAACTTCAATATTCTTTACCCTCGAGTGATGTATTGGATTCTTTGATAGATTGATAGCACTTGTGTTGTCACAGAAGATTGGAATTTGATCTTCTTGTATGAAGTAATCTTCTAAGTGATACTTAATCCATAACGTATATGAACAAAAACTTACAGCTGACATTTCTAACTGAAACTTAATCCATAACGTTTGTTAACAAAAACTTACAACTGACATGTATTCAGCTTCTGCAGTAGATAGAGCAATTGTCAACCTCTACTTGTATTCTTTCTATCAATTTTATCTCCAACACAATCAGCATCATAGTAGCCAATTAACCTGAAATCTTTACCTTTCTTATACATTAAACAAAGATCAGTAGAACCTGCCAAGTATCTTAATATTATTTTAGTAGCAATATAATGAGATTCTCTATGATCTGCTTGAAATCTTACACACAAATAAATAATAAATAATATATCAGGTCTGCTTGGAGTTAGGTAAAGTAAAAAATCAATAATTCCTTTGAAAAGGGTTTGATCAACCTTTTTCCTTGCTTCATCCTTAGATAAAAGGATTTAAGGATGCATAGGAATTGACATAGGTTTAACCTTCTCCATTTTATATTTGACTAATAGTTCTTTGATATATTTCTATTGATGAATAAAAATGTTTTCTTCGGTTTGCTTAATTTGTAAATCAAGAAAGAATTTCAATTCACTCATCATACGCATTTCAAATTCACTTTTGATAAGATTTTTAAAACTAGAACGTAGCTTCTTAAAAGTTGCACTAAAAATAATATCATCTACATATATATGTACTATAATGAAATCATTTTTGATACATTTTCTAAACAGAGTCTTATCTACTTGTCCTCTAATAAAATCATTTCTAATAAAAATTGAACTTAGACAATCATACTAAGCACGAGGTACTACATACAAAGCTTTATGAAGTCTATAGACATAATCTAGTTTATTAGTATCTTCAAAACTAGGAGGTTGCTTTATATAAACTTCTTCATCTATAAAACCATTCAAAAAGGAACTTTTCACATCCATTTGAAACAGTTTTATATCATGACAAACAACTTATGCAAGCAAAATCCTAATAGCTTTTAGTCTAGCTATAGGAGCATAGGTTTCATTATAGTCTATTCCTTCTTGTCCTTTAGATGTCTATATTTTTCAATTATATCATTCATCCTTTTAGTACTTTCAGTAAATGTTGATAAAAATGCTAAAAGACTACTAATCCTTTGTTTCAGTTGATTAATTTCCTTAGATCTATCTACAGTTATTTTCTTTTTCATATCTTCTACTTGTTTTTTTTAAGGCAGACATTTTCTTTCTCTAACACTTTCGTGTTCTCCAAACTTTGAACAAATTTCTTTTTCAAAATCCCATATTGCTTTAATAGCATGTGAATCTTCTAAAAATTCTAAATATGCCTCTTGAAGATCATTAAAGTTAGAAGTTACCTCATTGTTGCATTCTTTTTCAGCTACCAAGAATATATTTGCTTGTTCTAACGTTTCTGAATTGGAGTCAGATTCGGATGAGTCCAAATCTTCCCACATTGCCATCATGCTATTTTTGTTTTCTTTACTTTTCTTCTGTTTTCTTTTGAGTAATGGACTTGTAATGTCCTACTTTGTTGCACTCGTAGAAGATGATAGAAGTTTTCTCAATCTTAGCTTCGTCTTTGCTATTCTTCTTAAAAGAAAATTCTTTATTTCCTTTCACTTTCTTTTTCCACATTCTCCTAATCTTTCTTGAAATGAAGGAGAGTTCATCATCATTGTCACTTGAATCTTGATCAGATTCACTGGCATCATTATTCTTGATTTCTTCAATCTTTAATGCTTTTAAAAACATGCTTCTATTTTTCTGGTTCTTTTGTTTCTTCTGACCAGCCTTTAATGAGATAGACTTTTCTCTTCTAGGTTTATCTTCTGCATCAAGCTCTACTTCATGTATCTTCTGTGAACTAGGCAATTCATCTAGCTTCAGCTTGCTTAAGTCCTTAGCCTCTTGTATTGATATAACCTTGAGTCTCCATCTTTAGGTAGACTTATGATAATCTTTCTGACAAGATCTTAATTATTGTAGATTTTCCTAAGAGCTTTAAGTTCGTTAATGATTTTTTGAAATCGATCAAACATCTGATCAATAGTCTCCTCATCTTTCATCTTGAACAGCTCATACTGATGAACAAGAATATTGATCTTGGACTCTTTCATTTGATTTGTACCTTCATGTGCAATGGATAATGTGTCCCACATCTCCTTTGCAGATATGCATCCATGAACCTTGTCATATTCACTTCTGCTTAGGGCACAACTTAGAAACAACTTGGCCTTTGAATTTAACTGAAATCGAGCTTTTTGATTGACTGACCATTTGTCACGAGAGATGATATTGCCTTCATCATTTGTTGGTGTATATGGATCAATCTCGATGATATCCCAAAGATCAATATGTATGGATTCTATGAAGAGCCGCATCCTGTCCTTCCAATAATGATAATTCTCACCATTGAATGCAGGAGGTCTTGTGACTGAGGCACTTTCAGCTATAAAAACATGTGATTCAGCCATGGATCTTTGTCCTCACTTTGTAATAGTGTTTCTTGGAAACCTCGCTTTGATACCAACTGAAGTAAATCACTTATTAATAGAGAAATCCGATATGATATGTAAACTACACAAGAAGGGGGGTTAAATTGTGTAATTTTTTTCAAAAAAATTAATGTTTTGAGACTTCATGAATTTCTTTATGAAAATTCAAATGATTACTAAAACACTTTGCTAAAGTTAATAAGCAATGCAATCACATGTAATATTATCTACACGTCTAACAACAAAAAAATTAAAAGATAAGAGTTAGAGAATAGACGCTGCGATTTTATACTGGTTCACCCCAAATCTTGGATTACGTCCAGTCCTCAGAGTTAGTCTGAGATTTCACTATATTCTTCCAACTTTATAAGTATTCTTCCTACACTTACAGAGCTTCTTCATGTCTCTCTCTCAAAGTATTCTTTATTAGCTATATTAGCCTCTTTAAGCTCTAGCCTTCCTTTCTCTTTCTAAGAAAAGTATTTTTGAGCTTTAGTTCCAGATGTATTTGTTCACTTCTTTCACACTTTGAATATAGAATTTTTGCTAATGTAAAAGCATTAGTTATTTCAGTATTTGATTAAAACTAGTATTTATAGTCTAAGTCTCCAACTATCTTCTTGAAAACTGCTTCTTGAATCTTCTAAAAACGGTCATTAGTTGAGTCCTGTAATTAACTCCAACTAACTAACTGTTTGACATTTTAGAATATCTTCCTCTTGTATCGTCTGGAATAATACTTCTTCTTTTACTAAATTTCGTCTGTTATTCCGCTTCGTCTATTATAATGCTTCGTCTGGTGTTGCGCTTCATCTGGTGTTAACTCCGCACCTTTTAAGTTGACTAAGTGTTACTTATATTTTTTTGCACACTTAACAAATTTATCAAAATAGTTCATATATTTCTAAGATGATTGTTATTTGATTGTCATCAAAATTAATAGAAGTGAAGTCCTCTTGACTCAACACTCAGGAATGGTACCGCTTGTATGTGCAACCAAGCATAAGTAGTGGGATGAGAGGAGTTTATTAAGGCATTGAAGCAAAGGTTCGACGCTAAAATATTTGATGATTCGGTGGGAGATTTTTAGGAGCTTAAACAACAAGGTACAGTGCTAGATTATTGTGCGTAATTCGATCACCACTCCAATAGGTTGGCGTTGTTTGAAGAGTACTTGGTAGGGTTTTTTGTCAAGGGATTGAAACCAGACATTGGAGTGATGGTGAAGTTACATGAGCCTCAATCGTTACATCAAGCTTACACATTAGCTCAGAAATAGGAGGCCATATTGAGGTCTATGGGGAGCACGATGTTTAAACACGAATCGATGATGAAGGGGGCAATGATAATGGCAGCTTCAACCTCAACTTATGCGGCTGACAGTTGGTGAATGTCTTGCAGAGGTCACCAACTGAGTGGTTACTACCTACGTCGACAATACAATCATCAACACTGAGAAGAACCCCCAACCCTTAGAGACATTTCAGTGGTCGGGTTTTGATGAAAAAAGAGCAAAGGGTCTTTGCTTCTAGTGCGACGAGAAGTATAGTATTGGCCACCAATGCAAAAAGAGACAACTACATTTTTACGTAATTACGGGGGACAATGACAATGACAATAACTCTCCAGAAGTAGAAGAGGATGAACTAGAAAGGTATCATGCAGAAGAAAATAACCCAATGGTCTCCATTGGGGAACACCAAATTCAAGTAGATGAGAGTCATCAGGGTGCATTAGAGAAGGAAGATACACATACTGATCGACAATGGGAGCACCCATAATTTCGTGGACACCTCAGTTATAAGGAAAGGAGGATGTTAGCTCCAAGAAATGGGACCCATTCTCATCACCGTAGGGGGAGGGTTACAACTGAGATGTCACCAATATTGTAAAGGGTTCATGTGGATGATGTAGGGAGTGTAGTTCACCATAGACGCACTGGTACTGGCATTAGGTGGGTACAACGTGGTGTTAGGTGTGCAATGGCTGAGCGAATTGAATGAAGTTCTACGCAAATTTAGGAAGCAAACTATGACATTCAAATAAGAGGGATGTGTAGTTATGATAAATGGGAATCCGGAAGGGAAATCCAAGATCGTTTCTAGCAAGGAATTTTAGAAACATATACACCGTGCGATAGGGGGCCAACTCTTCATAATGCAACTATCTACATCGATTGAATTCCAGTTGCAGCAGATGAGAATAACATCATACCAATGGAGCGCATTCGATGAGGTTAACGTGATTCTATCAGAATATGTATAGATCTTTCAGGAACCGAGTACGCTTCCTATAAACCACCAATATAATCACAAGATCGTGCTGAAGAAAGGAGTTGAATCCATCAATGTTCATCCATATAGATACTCAGGAGCGCAGAAGAATATAATCAAACAATCAGTTCGGGACCTCATGAGGCAAGGGTTCATTCAACAGAGATATGGAATGTATGCGTCACCGGTGGTTTTGGTAAAGAATAAAGACAATTCATGGAGAACGTGCATGAATTACAGAGAATTAAATAAACATATGGTGAAGGATAAATTTCCAATATCGTTGATTGAGGAATTATTAGACGAGTTGCATGGGGCAGGATGGTTTACTAAATTGGATCTACATTTCGGCTATCATCAGACTATAATGCACCTGGAAGACGTGTCAAAGACAACCTTTAGGAAGCATAAAGGACATTATGAGTTCCTAATCATGCCGTTCGGCCTGACAAATGCCCCCTCGACATTTTGAAGGCTGATGAATGAGCTATTCAAGATGCACCAATGCCATTCCATCCTGGCATTTTTTGATGACATCCTAATATATAATCCAACGTTGCAGCTGCATGTTCAACACATCTCAATGGCGATGGAAACGCTGCGGAGGAATCAACTATTCTTAAAAGGTAACAAGGAGGTATTTGGAGCAAGGCAAGTGGAATATTTAAGGTATACCATTTCGGAATTAAGGGTTGTAACTGATCATCGAAAGGTTAAAACCATTGAGGAGTGGTCGGAACCCAAAGGGATAAAGGAGCTTAGAGGATTCTTAGGGATTACAGGGTGTTATCGGAGGTTTATCAGAGGATATGGTTTGATAGCTAAGTTGTTAACGGAGTTGTTGAAGAAAGATCAAATAACAAGCTAGGAGTAGTGTGAAGAAAAACAGAAGGCTTTTGAGAAATTAAAAGAGGCGATTACTTCAACTCCAGTGTTTCCATTGTCTGATTCTCTAAGGTATTCGTAATCGAAGCAGATGCCAGTGGACAAGGTTTAGGAGCAGTATTGTAGTAGGATGACCATTCTATAGCATTCCTCAGCAAGGCGTTAGCAAGACGATACTATAAATTGTCTATATACGAGAAAGAGTTCCTGGCAATAATCAAGGCCATTAAACATTGACATCATTACTTGAGCTCTAAGCTGTTTCTTGTGAGAACAGACCATTGAAGTCTAAAATATTTACTAGAGCAGAGATTGACAACTCCATTCCAGCAATCGTGGCTTCCAAAACTACTGGGTTACAATTTTCAAGATCAATATTAGAGTAGGAAGGAGAACAATGTTGCAGATGCCCTTTCAAGGATCACAAGTGCAGGGATGATGATGTTGTCGATAACACAGATACAAGGTATTACTAGAAGAGATAAGAAAAGAGCTGGGGGGAGGACTGGGTGATGCAGGAGATGATAAGTAAGTTGAGAAATGGTACATTTAAGCCCAGTGTGTATAAGTGGAAAAATGAAATGCTAAAGTGGAAGGGTTGATTGGCAGTGGATGATAACAAGGGACTAAGGAAAAAAATTATCAGAATTAGCCATGATGAGGTGATGCGTGGCCATGCATGAGTAGTAGCTACGATGAAGAAAATACAAAACATGTTCCTTTGGAAGGGTTTGGCCAGGGACGTGCGAAGGTATGTTCAGAACTGCATGGATTGTCAAAGAAACAAGCATGACAATTTAGCCTATCCAAGCCTTCTATAAGAAATAAAAATTTCAGAGGGAAGTTGGCGGGAGATAAGTATAGACTTCATTGAAGGGTTATATCCAAAGGGAAGTCAGTGATTCTCGTGATCAATAATAGGTTTACTAAATATTCTCATTTTGTATTGGTGAGACATCCCTACGTTGCTAGTAAGATAGCCAAATTATTTCTTAACAATGTATTTAAGCTGCATGGGATGCCAGAGTCGATTATCAGCGATAGGGACCCAATTTTCATGAGTAAGTTTTGGCAGGAGCTATTGAGATTACAGGGGGTGCAACTTAAATATTCCACTACCTACCATCCTCAGATCGACGGTCTCACAGAAGTAGTAAACAAAATTTTAGTGACGTATTTACTAAGTTTCTATGGGGAAACTCTACAACGGTGGAGTGAATGGATATCACTAGCTAAATGGTGGTATAATACCACCTATTGGCCTTCCATTAACTCTACACCATTTGAGGTGTTATATGGCTACCCTCCACCAGTATACACGCCATATATAACTGGGGACTCGAAGGTAACCAAGGTGGATCGCGTTCCCAGAGATAGAGAAACTACCATCAACATTACGAAGTTCCACTTACAGCAAGCTCAAAATAGAATGAAACAATACGCTGATACAAAATGTTAGGAGCATGAGTTTAAAGTAGGAGAAATGGGGTTGCTCAAATTGCAACCGTACTGACAACATACATTATAGAGGAGAAACAATTAGAAATTGTTTCCCCTATACTACAGACTGTACAAGGTGATGCAAACAAATGGGAAAGATAGCTTACAAACTTGAGTTACCAACAATGCCCTTAATACACACTGTATTCTATGTCTCAAAGCTGAAGAAAGCAAAAATGGACCAGAGTACAATTATGTTGGTGTTGCTAGAGTTTATTTCCCTGGTGGAGTGACTACCAACCACCAAAGTCTAAAATATTTACTGGAGCAGAGGTTGACATCTCCATTCCAGCAATCGTGGCTTCCAAAACTGTTGGGTTATGATTTTGAAGATCAATATCGGAATGGGAAGGAGAATAATGCTGCAGACGCCCTTTCAAGGATCACAAGTGCAGAGATGATGATGTTGTCGGTAACACAGATACAAGGTGAATTACTAGAAGAGATTAAAAAAAGAGCTTGGAGGAGGATCGGGTGATGCAGGAGATGATAAGTAAGTTGAGAAATGGTACATTGAAGTTTAGTATGTATGAGTGGAAAAATGAATCGCTAATGTGGAAGGGTCGATTGGCAGTGGGTCATAACAAGGGACTAAGGAAAAAAAATGGTCAGAATCAACCATGATGAGGCGATGGGTGGCCATGCATGAGTAGTAGCTATGATTAAGAAAATACAAAACATGTTCTTTTGGAAGGGCTTGGCTAGGGACATGTGAAGTTACGTTCATAACTATATGGATTGTCAAATAAACAAGCATGACAATTTAGCCTATCCAAGCCTTCTACAAGCGATAAAAATTTCAGAGGGAAGTTGGCAGGAGATAAGTATGGACTTCATTGAAGGGTTACCCATATCCAAAGGGAAGTTAGTGATTCTGGTGATTGTTGATAGGTTTACTAAATATTCTCATTTTGTATTGGTGAGACATCCCTACGTTGCTAGTGAGATAGCCAAATTATTTCTTGACAATGTATTTAAGCTGCATTGGATGCCAGAGTCGATTATCAGCGATAGGGATCCAATTTTCATGAGTAAGTTTTGGCAGGAACTATTAAGATTACAGGGGGTGCAACTTAAATGTTCCACTGCCTATCATCCTTAGACCGACAGTCTCATCGAAGCAATAAACAAAATTTTAGCGAAGTATTTACGGTGTTTCTGTGGTGAAACTCTGCAGCGGTGGAGTGAATGGCTATCAATAGCTGAATGGTGGTATAATACCACCTATCAGCCTTCCATTAACTCTACACCTTTGAGGTGTTATATGGCTACCCTCCACTAGTATACATGCCATATATAGTTGGGGACTCGAAGGTATCTAAGGTGGATCGCTTTCCTAGACATAGAGAAACTACCATCAACATTACGAAGTTCCACTTACAGCGAGCTCAAAACAAAATGAAACAGTACGCTGATACTAGACGTTCGGAGCATGAGTTTAAAGTAGGAGAAATGGTGCTACTCAAATTGCATCCATACTAACAACATACGTTATAAAGGACAAACAATTAGAAATTGTCTCCCCTGTACTACGGACCGTACAAGGTGATGTAGAAAATGGGGAAGGTAGCTTACAAACTCTAGTTACTAGCAATGCCCTTAATACACCCTGTATTCTATGTCTCACAGCTGAAGAAAGCAAAAATGGACCAGAGTACAGTTGTGTCAGTGTTGCTAGAGTTTATTTCCCTAGTGGAGCGACTGCCAGTAGCAGTATTAGATAGACATATTGCGAAAAAATAATAGAGCAGTCATGTAGTTATTAATACAATGGTCAGATGGAGGGAAGACGGAAGCAACTTGGGAGTATCTCTTCGACCTTCAGAAATGCTATCTGGAAATTAATCTGGTGGACAAAAATATTAAAGGGAAGGGATTGTTATGGAGGAAGATGAAGAAGACGATACGTAATAAAACATGACGGAAAGTGTTAGCAAGAAGAGCAGTGCGCAACGTTTAAATAAAAGTCTAGTATTATTATTGTGGACGTCGAACTAGAATATAATAGTAGTTGTATTAAAGTCGAATCTAAATGATTACAACAACATGAAAAGTTGTATCTGATTTGTTCTTCTCTTTCTAATCAATGGAATCTATTTCTCTCTCTTTCTATTGATGTTCTTTCTATTCCTTCTGAAAAAATCATAACGACATTTCCACAAAATCCGTTAGTCCCTTTTTTTATCAGCAGACTTCAGATATTTTTCGAAATTAGAGGAAATTCAGAGGATACCATCGTATTGCATCACATATTCTCATGTAGAAGTGTAAAGAGACACAAGTAAGAGTGTCATAACTATCTAATCTTCTCAGTGGTATTACCTTAACTCCTCTCTTTGGTTGAAGCATGATGAATTAGAACCACTTAATCGTCTCATTCTTTATGTGCCAGATTCCACCTCCACAAGGTATTTTATAGTTTCCACATTGTTATTTTCTATCGCATGCCCTAGTATTTACCAAAATCTTGTTAAAGTCTCTAGAAGCCCACAATCTTCTGGGAATAGTCTGTTACTGCTCATTTAGAAGGGCATTATAGGGATATTAAGGGTTGTTCTCTAATATTTTAGAGAATACTCTCTATGTTGTCTTGAAAAGGTCTCTTCTGGAATCTTTTGAGTTTGAGTTCCTTCTATATCTCATACAAGCATGTTCCAACTCCTAATAGTAGGCCTTCTTAGAATCTTTAGGAATCCTAAGGTTAACCAACAGTATGATGATAAGAAAGAGCCTAATAGTTATGGATTTTCTAAAAACAAACAATATGATGATAAGAAGGAATCTTATATAGAAGTTTGTGGGCCACAAAGATTCTCTTTTATCAAAATGTTTCTGAATTATCTGATTGGGTAGAGGAATCTGTTATGCCATTTGGGCTTAAACTTGCCCCATCACTGATTGATGTTTCATCTGTGGACAACTAGGATACTTTGCATGAACCTATCCTCATAAAAGCAAGAAAGATGTCAAGTTATTGAAGCACATGCAATCAATCTTGATAATTACTTTTGACATTGTTCCAAATAGTGGTAGAATAAGGGCAGACAAAGAATATACGTTCCCTACTTTCCTCTGTTAGGTTATAGAGTAGGCGGGGTTGAAGTTTAGGTAATGCAATATGTCCAGTGTATTAATCTTGTTTTCAATTGGCAACCATAGTAAAAAGGAAACCTTAGGGAGTAAGATTTTGTTCCAAAAGTGTCGGTGTTGACTGATACTAAGAAGGTGCTTCGTTAAAGGGTTTGAGAAGATATCAATGAGTAAGAAATGAAAAACAATCGATTGATTATATATTATCATTACATGAACACTATTTTGATATATGAATTTTAGGGATTACTCCATATCCTTCGAATATAAGAGGAATAAAAATCATTCTTGAGTAATGCACAAGTGTCACAGACATGACAGATCGCTGTCACACTCGTGAAAGGAGTGTCACGCCTGTGACAAAGCCCATGACAATTATTTTTGCTTTTTTCTCTATTTTTGTAAAATAATATCATTAATTAAATATATTAAAATTAAATATAATTAATTAGAATATATGAAAATTTGATATAAAATTTAACAAATTTTTATTTTTTAGCAAAACAATATAGTTAATTAAATATAATTAATTAGAATATATTAAAATTAAATATAATTAATTAGAATATATTAAATTTGATATAAAAACTTTCCTTTTTTAGCAAATCAATATAATTAATTAAATATAAAAAATTATATCAAGTTTTAATATATTCTTTAACAAAACAATAAAATTAATTAAATATAATTTATTAAAATTTATTAAAATTAAATATAATTAATTAGAATATATTAAAATTTGATGTGATACAAAATTTTAACATATTTTTTATTTTTTCCTTTTTAGTAAAACAATATAATTAATTAGAATATATTAAAATTTGATGTAAAACAAAATTTTAACAAAATTTTATTTCTAAAGATTTTCAACGAACCAACCAATGATAATCATTTCTTCGTCCTAACTAACCACCACAATTATAATGAATATATTCATTCTTATTTATCACTATACTATTGCCCGATTGAGTCAAGCGCCCCTTGAAACTTATTATTCAACTTAATGAAGAAAATAATTTCTAGATGAAATAAAAATAAGTAAAATCATAAACTTAATTTATCTCAATAAAATTGAAACAAATTAGTTTCATTTAGAAACCTTTTTTAATTAAATTAAGAAAATATATTTCTTAAATATAAAGGAATTTAATTAATTAATTTTGTTCTAATTGAAATATAATTAATCCTAATTCAAGAAAATAACTTTCTTAAAATTTAAATTAAGAATCAATTTAATTATTAATCATAATCTAATTAAGATAATTAGATGATTTAATACAAATAACAACTTTATTCAGTTTTAGGATCACATTAACCCTAAAATCAAATAAATCAAGTAACCAACTTTGGAATACCCTCTTCTAAGAGCCAACAAGTTCTAATCCATGTTTAGAATACATTATTCTAGTAGCATAATCACAACAAAAATTACAAAACATCCTATAACTCCAACACAAAATCCCAGTAACCTAAATCATCCTAGTTTGCCACACTCCATTTTTCCATTCATGCTAGTGAGGTATTAAGTATACGTGATTGTATTGGATCTATGTCACACGTGACACATGCATATGATACTTTTCAGTATCAAAAGCCTTACAAGACAGAATGATGGACTTTTATTATCTTTGGATCAAATGTTTTGTTTTTTAAATCTTAGTTGACTAATACAGTAGCAAGGCTTAACCAAGTTTTTAAATCGTTTTTAAACTAGATTCAAAATTGTAATTAATGCTTGTCCAAAGGGGAGATTGTTGGACAATTTTTTCCTTTCCTATAAAGTTGGACAACTATTAATTGAATTTTTCAGTTTTTAAATAAATTATCGGTTAAGTTACATAATTTGATCCAGATAAAGATAATAAATGATCTAGATTAATAGGTCAAAGTCTGGAAAAAATGGGTCTCAATTAGTGTAGACCGTACCCATATCGCGACCTTGTGATGGGGAAGCCCGATATAGAAACTATGTAAAGGTTAAGGTCTCTTGTAGTTGCTTATATCAATCGTAAGCATAAGGAATCTCTAACCTGTTAAGAGAGCTTACGTATTATGAAAACTGTAGAAAGACTTAGCCCATGTCTCGTAGAACACTTTCTATAAAAGGTCCCAAGCGATTATGATCATTTGGGGCTCCAAATCGACATCAGAATCAGAGATGAAACTGAAATAAGGTATTCCGCATTACCTTCATTTTTTAATCCTTTCATATAAATCTGAGATATGTAATAAGGTCTATACTACGTATTCCATGTGGTATCGAAGAGATTACGTGATCGGGTTGTTAGAAACGAAGATTTTTTAGCTTTTCATCTCATATGGTTTTTCTCCATTTTTGAATCTTTTTTCAGTTTTGTTTTATGTATATAATTACGTAAAAATGGTATACATAAGGCTAGCTATGAAAAAAGGATCGAAAATGGGATGAACATAGTGAAAAAGGGATCTTGGGATGCCAAAAATTGCCTCTAGTGTTAGAGGGGGAGAAGACATCGGGCTCGTGCACTATGCTATAATATGTTGGGGTAGTGGCATACAGTTGGCGCGTGCAACATTTGCACCACATCGCTCCAACGAGCGACGGACGACACGGTGACTCGCTACTCACATCCCCACAAGTGTAGGGTGGCGAGCGCGTGTCGCGGACGTGCCCATTGAACAATGTCTCCACGTCACTCACTACTGTGGCACTCCACGTTAGCGGTTGATGTCACGCTGACGTTAGCGGATGACGTCATCATACAGACTCTGCTATAGTATTTTTTAAAAAGAAAAAAAAATTAGATTTCTCGTAAGGGTACACTGGGATGTTTTAGGTTAGTTTTTGAATTTTCATGCTTCAGACATCACGTGAGGGAGAGACTTTAAGTTCTTGTGTCTCGGGTCTCATGTTCAGTGTTTGGGATTGCATGACAGTCGATCAGAAAAGGAATTGAATCATTTTGAAGCCATTTTTGAGTGAATTTTCATTCAATGAACTTGGTATAAGGGAGATACATGAGGTTTCCGTGTCTCAAGAGGTTGGTTTAGTATCCGGCAACGCACGATAGTCACTCTAAAGGACTTGAAGAAGTCAATACAAAGTAGAACTAATCTACCTAATTATTTAAAAGTTTGGAAACCCAATCTTACACATATTCGTGTATAGGGTTACCCTACTGAGGTAATATAATCCTTATAAAGAAAGATTGCATGCTTGTTGCTTTCATTGCTATTTAGTAAGATATCTCGACCACTTTAAGGCTACAACTTTTACTATAGAGGAGGGGCTAGAATAGTGAAATCACAAACAGATAAGTTTCTGGAATACAATGTGTAACATCCCATTCCCATACTAAGGATTAGAACCCTAGATTTCTATAATTGAGAAATAGCAATGAGAGATTTGAAAAATAAATTTCATGCTCATGCATAATGTTAGCACACACACACATGTGAATTTGATTATTGCACACATTAAAATGATTGTATACACATTCGTTGACATTTTTAAGGTATAATTGATCAATAAATGTGATTATATTTGGACTTGTGAATTATATATGTGAAAAATTAAGTTGGAGTGTATAAGTAGTGAATTCGAATTTTGGGTGAAATATAAGAATTTTCAAATTTTTGGGTATTTTTGGGCTAGAAAAGTGCCAAGTGGCAGAACAATTGATGAATAGTAGTAGAACTAAGAGTCAAATAGCAATGGAAATTTTTATAAATGACATTGGGCCAAATGGATTAGCTTTATAAAAGAACCAATTAGAGGCCACAATAAAAGGAAAAGTGACAAGTGAAAAGTGAAAAGTGTCACAACACTTGCCATTTATCACTCACGACACTTTATCATTTTGAATGTCCATCTCCTTTGTCTTTTATATTTACTCTCACGAAATGCTCTAACATTCTTCAACTTTTCTATTGTTCTCATCCACGACACTCACTCTCACCCCATTAACGTTACAGCTTTCTCTTACCTCTAGTTGTTACTATCATTTTCGCTATCTTCTTCGTATTTGTCATTGAAGACCTAGCCCTGCTACCTTTGAAATGATGATGATTGTGTGAAGCCATGGAAAGCTAGGGTTTCATGGTGATTGAAGAAGCTTGGAGTTTAGTCAAGTAAGTTAAACTCTATTCTTCATGGGTTGTCTAAATAAAAGCTTGTATGATGATAGTTAGAGGATAAATAGGCACAAATGGTGTTTTATGTATGCTAAAACTTGAGTGATAAAATGTATATGAAAATGTCTTGCTTTTGCAAATGTATGATGATTAATGATTCATAACTTGATATAGAGTTGATTTAGAGTTAGAATGAACCTTAAAATGACGTAGAAAGAAGTGCAAAAAAATTGATTTGTGAATGGATATTGTTATGTCCTATTTTTGATGGATAAAAATGTGAATCATTGGTTGTTTTAGAAATGGATTAGATTGAGTATTGATGTTAAAGAAAAGGCAAGTTTAGTTTCTTGAAAAGAGAAGAACTAGGATGAAAGTTTAGAGATAAAATGATAATGATGATGAAGAGTGCTGGAAAATGTGTAGATGTAATATTTTCACTGAACATGCATCTATATTTTAGCCATAACTTGATCTATAGACATCCAAATGGGATGATTGTAACTTTAAATTAAACTAGAGACAAAAGGCTAAAAAATTTCATGAAGTAATTGATTTTGAATTTTGTCTCTAAGAGTTTCAAAATTTGGCTTGAATTTGAGTTTTTGTATTCTATCGTGGTTTGGGAATAGTTTGCGGTATTTATTAAGAAACCAGGTTAAGATTCGATCCTAACCACAGCGAAATAATCACAAAACTTTTTTGAGATTTTTTATTTTCAAAAACCAAGATCTATTTAATTTTATAAAATGATTAACACAAATTATAATAAAGTGAAAATCTAATTCGTATCTTATTATGAAGCTTGATCTTTATCTTGTTGTATCCCTCAAATCATTTTCAAAACTGACTTGTCTTAACTACCGTAGCTGCACAAGTGTACGACCTTTAACGATATCCACAAAGTAGGTTGAGAGAACTTTGTAACACTCACATAGAGGGTTAAGCAAGAAGTGCTAGCTCCATAGAGTGTAAGCCTATTTATAATAAGCTTTGGACGTTTTAGTAATTTAATTGAAATTAAATTCTAATTTCAATTAAACTTTAAT
>JAOSBK010000006.1:3872481-3886816 GCA_027568895.1 Erythroxylum shatona | reverse complement strand
ATGAATTGATGAGGAGTCATCAATGTCATTTGTTATAATCAGTCAACTTGGGGATCAAGAAACTATGATTAATCAAAAGTTGACATGTACCATGCCTTGTGATTAATCTTGATATCGTGTTACAAAGGGACTGAGTTTGTAACCATGATTACAGGTTAAATCGAATTACCGATCCTCATTTGATTTAGGTAGTCATAATGTTTTGCTAGAGGCTGCTTATGACTTATGGGCCTTGAAGTGTGATCAAGCCCATTGCCAACATCAAATGATCCTACATGGTCGCACACAAAGAATGATGTGATCTGAGCTTATTCTCTTAGGCCTAATTTATTAGGCATTGAATAAATATTTGTGGATATATTTGTTGGGCTAGATTGAAATAAGTTGTCGGCCTTTTATTATATGAGATATAATAAGAGCCGAAACTTATTGGGCTTTAATAATTCTAATGGGTTTAGAATTTTGATATTCTTATTCCTAATAGGAATAAGAATTAGGGTTTCTTTATAAATAGAGAAACTTATGCCTCATTAGATGGGAAGAGACGAAAACCCTAGCCACCTTCCGAGAGAAAAACTATAAGGCATTAGAAAGGGTTTTTGAACGTGCTAGCACACACAAGCCACTGCCCGGATAGTTCATCCTCGTGTGAATACCGGTAGAGGACATTCGCGCATTGCAGTGTCTACGAATCTAAAAACGAAAATCCACGTCAAGAGGTATTTTCTTACATGCTATAGTTTTCGATTATACATATTATTGTTTTATGATCTTTTCCGCTGCGTATTGAGAATACTCGGGCCATAGGCGATCCAACAAATAAAAGCTAACCAAATTCTCTATATGGGATGGACCTAGACTCAATAGTGTTATAGTTGTAGGTCTAGTTATTTTGAGTGGTGTTACGATTTGTTACATCAATTTTGGCACCGTTGATAGGAAGTGCGATGTTTTATTTTTTATTATTGATTTTAATTAGTGTTTAGTACATATCTATTTATAACTAGTTTCTTCTCATTTTTTAATGATCTTTTCACTTTTTGTTTAGTGTTTATGTGTTAAAAAAAATTTGTTCAAGGATGGAAGTAAATTTCTCTATAACTCGTATTCCGAATCTCATAACTCGTATTCCGAATCTCATAACCAAATTTGAAGTGATCATATGAACTTTAGTTATGGATAGGATAACTAGTGTAATTATTTCCTTGATAGTTTGTAAGATACACAACAATTCCCATATAGATCAGAAACTTCTTATTACGACTCCGATCCATCTTTGGTAGAATTACTTAATGTTATGGCTGCTAACAATATTCAAAATCATCAAAATAATTTACAGATTCAACAAAATAATCTACAATTCTAGCAGGGTGGAAGGTAATTTTGGCATGATACAAGGTGTAGCATCTCAGATTTGGAGAGCCAACAAAACTCAGGTACGAAAACATAGAACTTGGCAAGCTAGATGGGTCAGATGATGGAAGCTCCCGACCACGTAGAATCACAAAGAAAAGAAATGCAATCACCTCAACCTAAAGTGTACCCAAGGGATGTTAGTGCAGAGACCTTACAGAGTGAAGAGGAGCATGAGAATCTTGAGAGAACTACTCAACGAGTTGCTTCTGAAGAAGAAATGGAGAAAGAGCTTAAAGAAGAAAATGATCCATCTTTTAGCTTAGGCGAGTATTTAATCTATAATTATTTTTAAAACTAAGATTGATTCTAAAGATAAGGAATATGCTGAAAATTAGAGGTCATCAACTAAGACCCCATCCTAAACAACCTTATATGGAGAGAGCACAGATTGTGACACCTGAAGAACATAATTTCGTCATATGAGAAAAATAATGAGTCAAGCTAGTGACAATAAACAAAGGCACTTCTTAAGGAGGCAACCTAAGGGAAGTTAGTTTCTTTTCCTTTACATTTTCACATTTCTTTCTTATATGCATGTGCATTTTTAAGTTTGTTTATTCTTACATGTTTTAAGTTTTCAACAAAAAGAGAGAGAGAATCAAACAAATAAACAAAAAAAAAAATTCTCTTTTTCTATTACTTTTGGGTCTATATAGTCATAATTAGATAGTGAAATGACTAGAAGAATTCATGCAAAATTGAGCATGTACTTTTACTCTTATGATTGGACAATATGCATTATCTTTAGAAGAGTGGTGATTAGTCATAGGCAAAAACCAATGATATTTTGAGCCTTATTAGTTAACATATCTATATTAGTCTCATTGTCTTTTATTTATGTATTGACAGGAAAATGATATAGGCATTTTTTTTTCATAAGGTACATTAGCCAAATAGCCAACCCATCGTTATGAATTTTCTTTTTGATAAGCCCCTTTAAGCTTTATTTACCCATTCTTTTTGTGCTAACCACATTACATCCCTTAAACCTAACCAAATGTGCTATCCAAGCCTTAAAGCTAGTGGAGCATTTGTGACTGTTGATGATTGTGGATGCACAAAATTATAGGTGTGAGGGTATGCATATTTATTGGCTTAGTTATAATCATTGAAATGTCATTTTAAGTCTTGTTAATAGATTCTAAGGTTAATGTAGCTTCTTTGAAATTTGAAATGAAAAGAAAAAGAAAGAAAAAGAAAGAAAGAAAAAAGAGAAAAACAAAAGAAAAGGAAAAGGAAAAGAAAAAATGTTTAAATAAAAATATCAAAGTTGAAATGTATATGTTTTGCAAGTCATTTATGATTTGTTTTTCCTCCTAAATTTGTATTGAATTGGTAATTTAAATATGATGCATATGAGGTAGATGTGGCTTTGAAGGATTACTCCTTGTAGTTTCAATGTATTGTCTTCAATTGCATGAGTGATTCCTTCTAATTGGTTATGCTTCATGTGTTTTATGGTGTGAGAGTTTGAATTTGAGCTAAAACATAGTTTTTATATTCATCATAGTTGATGTAAACAATTATAAGTGAATGTTATTTATTGTGCTTAATGGTATATTGAGTGTTTTTCTTGTTTGACTAGCTTTGATGTCTTTCATGTTACACTATCCAAATACTCTCATATTACCCTTCCCCACATTACAACCTTAAAAAGTCCTTTGATTCATGAGTATACATGTGAATCTTAATGATGGAGAAATGAAATGATATGCAAAGTTATAGAATGTCATGATTATAAATGGTATTTGAGTGTACCTATAAATATATCTTATTTAAACACATTTTATCAAAATCTACCTCTAGTTTGCTTAATTTATAAAGGTGATGATTGTTGATTGATTATGAGTAGAAGCATTAAATGTTAAGTTCTTACTCTTTGTTGTTAAGCATATCTTCCATTGCCTTTGTTGTTATTTCTTTCTTACGAATTGATTTTCTTATCCTATGTTTATTTTTTAGGAATTGTGTTAAGATGATCTTAATGCATTCATTGGATTGTTTTATTATAAACCCATTTCTAGAATCTTTAAAATACTCCATAATTGTTATGTTGAGTTTTGTTATGGCAATTGATGGTTTCAGATCATTAGGGATACAACCTATAATTGTTATGTTTCTAATTATTGTCAAATCATTAGGAATAATATAACTTAGGTTAACTGACCCGAGTGTATGTAGTTGTTGCCTTGATAATTTGTTTTCCAAACTCGAAATGCGCTATTCAATTAAATCTAGAGAGCGTATCCTAGGTTGTTTAATGGCTAGGTTTAATTAACAAGTTTCTTTTAATTAAACATGTCCTAAGGAAAAACTGAGGTTAATAGAACTTATTGTTAACCTACAATTAATAGTTTCTAAGAGAAGTATGAGAACAATAATTCAATAAAATATATTTAATTATGTGTAGGCCAAGATTGAACCAATGACCAAGTCCCCAACGAATTCATCACTTTCATCATTTTTTGGATGTTTTTTTATTTTTTATTTTATTTTAGTTTATTTTCTTATTTTAAACCATACTAAAGCCCCACATAACCTAAACACCAATTCTTCTTATAACAAAAGCTAACTGAACACTTTCTATAAGATCGAGCTAGACTTTCCACTGTTATAGTTGCAGGCCTAGTTATTTTGAGTAGTATTACAACGTGCTACATCGTAACCATACTAAAAATTTTGAGTAGTTAAGTTATGTTAAGATGACATAGATCTAGAGCTCCTTTTCAAGCTTCTAAGAATACCTTCCAATTAAAGAACAAATTCTCTAAGGTTTAAAGTTCCTCCTTACATAAAAAACATTTGTTAATCAGATTGAGTAAGTTCAACCTATTAATAGTTGCTATCATGTTTTTAACTACCAATTACATGAAGATTGAGGCCCTTGGTTATAAATTCTTGGTCCATACCACTATAGACCACTCTTGCGTCTAACCCCTTCGTTTGAGAATCTTTCTACATGATTTATCAATAAAATACCAAAGGGACGTCCAAGCCATACATAATAATCTTCCCTATCTTGGTTTTAACTATAATTCACCAATAGGTTCACCACTTCAATATAATACTTTTCCTATTTATTAGATTTGATCTAAACTCTTATTTTAGCATTAATAAGGAGATCATTCTATAGTTGTGGAATAAGATGAATGTTGATAAGAGATCCCCTATTATTCTAGTTATCAAAATATGATGAGACTACCTCTTTATTACCAACTCTACATTTAATGCTATTAGTTAAGCATTCCCCTTAGTTTTAGCAATCATCTTACAAACCATGTGATGGAATGTTTATCCCTTACTTCCCATACACTTCTTCCTTGTAAAAAATATGAGTGCATCCACTTAACCTAAAGTGAATTTTTATTTATTAGCAATCTCCATAACCTCTTTCCCATAAAAACTTTATTACTTAGGCTGATTAGGGTGATCCTAGGCCACCCTCATTCATAGGCTTACATACCTCTCGTTAACTTACCTTCTTCACTCCTAAATTAAAACAAAAGTCTTATCATCTTTTCTATTGATTTAGTTAACCCTTGTGAGAGAAAGAAATGGGAGGACTAACATATATCGAGTGAATTTAAAACAATTTTGATAAGTTTTATCCTTTTAATAGGAGTTAGTGCTTTGTTACACCAACAACTCGATCTCTTCTAAATCTTCTCAATTAATATAATGCATTACTTAAATTGAAACTTTCATATGGCAATAGGTAACCCAAGATATTTAGAACAAGGATTCTTAACTTGTAAAATAGTGATCGTAAAGAGCCAAGCAGAAAGATGATGAGCACTTGAGGAAATAATCATATTACTTTTGCTTCTATTGATCTCCAATCCATATATTTAATCAAAAACGTTAATGAAGGCCATCATCAAGTTAAAAAAACCTATCATAAGCTCTTGGACAAAAAGATCAATTTATCAACAAAAGAATGATCCAATAATTATACCTTTTTACATCTGCTATGGTAGTTAAAATAAGTTTTTGGCCTGATGTTGAAACTCATTAGCCTTTGGAAAACTTCCATACATAGAATGATCATGTATGGGTAGTTGACATCTCCTTGTCTCATTCCCCTTCCTCCCATAATAATAGGAGTTGGTTCCCCATTGAGTAATACACTAAAAGAATTGATTGTAGCATATATTTTGATCAAATTCCTTAATTTTTCATGAAAACCAAACGCTTCCAACACCTAGAGTAAGAATTCCCAATTAATTGTATCATGTGGTTACAAAAATCAATCTTTAAGGCACAATTATTTGAAGCATATTCTTAAATATCCCTTGAAGAGCTCTTTAGCTAGAGGTGCATTGTCTCCAACCAATCTTTCCTCAATAAAATCCCCTTATGTATCATTGTTTGAAGGTTTCATCACCTTTTTTTTTAAAACTTAGTTGCTAATATCTTGGAAATGATTTTTTACAAAAAGTTTCAACAAAAGATTCGTCTATACTTATTTGAGGATTTTGGATTGTAAACCTTTGGAATAAGGAAAAAAGAGGTTCTATTAACATTTTTGCTTTTTCAAATAATTCTCAAAAACATTATTCACCATATCCTAAATGATGGGCCAAGCATTCTTTTTATAAAAGCATAGATTGAATTCGTCAGAAATTAGTTCAATATCTGGATTCAAATATTAAAAAATGCTCTCTCAATATACTTAGAATTAATAAGTCCATTTAGCATCTCCATTTCCTCTTTAGAAAGTTAAATTAAGCAATTAAATATAAGATATATTTATTATTCCCTATAGTGTTTCTGAAAAAATAAAGCGCCTCTTCCTTCAACATAACCTAAGAATTCACCATTTTACCATTATTCTTAACTAGACAACATATTTGATTAGAATTCCTTCTTTGTAATATAGAATTGAAGAAAAACTTAGAATTTTTATCCCCCTTTTTAAGCCACCTTACCCTAAATCTTTGTTTAATTAGATAATTAGAAGTTGTAACTTCTCTAGTGTAATTATATAATGCTTTCTTTTCCTTACACAACAACTGGGTATCACTTGGGTTTTCATACTACTCCTCTAAAATTTCCTTTTTTGATGACAATTTCCTAAAAATATTATAGCTTCTTCTTATTAAATTTAGTTTCTTAAGCTCTTCTTTAATCATACCTATTTTTCTCACATAAATATAGGCCTTGTGCCCTAGATTGAAATTGTTAACCACCTTAAACTTTGTTGGTGGTTTGAATTCCTATATATTTTCATCCATAGTACTAGTTTATGGTACTATTAGCCACCTTACACTTTTTCCCATAAAATTCAAGTGATCTTTCTATTATGTTTGCACAATCAAAATGATCTTCTCATCACTTACACTCTTCTCTAAGATAGATTTTACACCATTAAACTGGAAATAGTTATAGAAGAAACAAACTTAAGCTTTAGGATGTAAACTTTATACACCAACTAGTTATGCATTTTCATTTTTCTATCATAATAAAAAGAGTAATATAATGCATAATAATTCCTAAGACAATTTTCCTATCATGAAAAAGATTATTCTAAAACTATAAATGTCATAAAAACAACCTTTCGATCATTAGCTGAGATATTGCTATTAACCATAGTATTAAGTTTGTGTAAACTAAAAGAATAACCATATTAAGAATGAGTTGTAAAAAGAAAGCTAGATTTAAGAATAAAAAAGGGCACTATTTTTTTCCTCTAACCAAACATGTTGAATAATAAGATATCTTGAGAGGTCTGAAGACTTGAAGGAAGTTTGAGGACTGATGTTTAAGAGCTTAATACAGAAGATAAAAGTGTGAAAGCAAGTAAGAGACTAATGAAAGACTGATAGTTGTAGGTTGCATAATGTTTTAGTAGGCATTTTAGTATAATTTTTAGTGGTCAATTAATTAATTCATGCATATTTAGGGTCAAAATTCTGCTAGTTGGTTAGATATTTGTGTCTTAATTGTCTAGTGGGTTAGAGCATGGTATTGAGTTTTAATATTATGTGTTTGAGGTGCCTTGATGTGTTTGTTAGTATTTTAGATCAAATATCAAAGAACAGAGAGAATTCATAGGAAACTCAAAGCAAGACTTAGGGCCATGATCATGGCTAATAGTTGTAAGTTGCATAATGTTTTTGTGGGTAGTTTAATACGTGTTTAGATTTTAATTTGATTTATCAGCATGTTTTTAAGTTAGAATTGTGTTATTTAGTTAAATATTTGTGTTTTAAGTGTTTTAGGGGTTAAAGCATGCTTTTGAGCTTCAATTTTATATGTTCAAGGTGCCTTGATGTATTAGTATTTCAAAGAAAATATTAAAGAACAGAGGATATTTCGAGAAGGTCTAGAGAAAGAGCCTAGGCTACGATCATGGCCCATCAGATCATAACAAAAGTTGGGTGAAGCGGTCACAATCATGGCTCATCTGCCATAATTATGACAGAAGGTAAAATTTGGTGCCACAATCCTAGAATATGTAATGACAAATGCGAGGCTACTTCTAAACTCAACTTTTTGAGGGTTAATTGTGACATTTTGGCTCAGGTAAAACCTAGTTTTTACCCTAGATGGAAAATACTATAAAAATAAGATAAGAGACTATAGAGATTAGCCTCCATTTGCTTCAAAAAGAAAGATCCAAGGAGAAAGAAGAGGAGAGATGAAGAGGGAAGAAGAAAGAGAGCTATAATATTACTACCTTCTGGATCCATCCTGACCCCTTCTAAGTTACTTTTCATTTCATCACTTTATTCTTTCTTTGAATGTATGAGATGGATTAAATAGTGATGGATTTGGTTTTGTTGATGAAGTTCTAAACTCTTTAGGGATTTGTTCTTGATTCAATGTTAACGTGGTTTCTTTTTATGTGAATTTATTGGGTATTTTGATTACTTTTTGTACTTGCATGCTTTGGTAACAAATCAAGAAAGTGAGCCAATAACAAAATGATTAGGTTGGTTAATGAGAGTTAAACAATCTAGTAGATCATGCAAGTAATCAAATTAGTAATTTATACAAAGAAAGATCTTATGTAAGGACTTGATAGTCTGTTAAACGACATAAGATCTAAGTAGAATTATGGGCCTTTTGTTAATTGAGAGATTGCAAATTCCATAATTAGAGAGAGTAATCAACCATTTGAAAGTCTAGGACTGAAACTGAATTAACTCAAAAGTAATCATGCTATCATTTTATTATAGGATAAATCCCTTCTCATAATTGGTTAATCTTCCTTGTGTGATTTTTGATTGTTCATTGGTTGTGCACTATTTTGATTTCTTAAGTTAATTTTACAATTTCATTTTAATTACCCTTTTTGACCCTAGATAAATTTAGGATTTGATTAGTTTACTAATTCCTTATGGTATCGACACCTCATATACTACACTCAACCCTTGCACTTATAGTATATTGAGGGCTTATAAATAGAGTAAAGCTTGCCACTCCAACAAGTTTTTGATATCATTTCCAAGGAATTAGTAGGATTAGTTTAATTCTTTTAGTTTAAGAAATTTTCACCATCTCTTTGACTGCGGTACCTAATCATAAGAAATATAAAAATAAAAAAAAGAGAAGAAAGTTTAAACGCAAGGTATAAGACATATCAATATGCACATCACAAGGTAAGAATGGGGAATCCCAAAAGTTAAATGTTAAGAAGAAATAGGAAGAACAATAGTGGTGGAAATACATCATCGGGAGCAACAGACCCTTATGGAATTCATGAGGCCACAATTCAATGCCTATCACCAAGGAATTATATAATCATCAATGCAAGTGAGTATGTTTGAGATTTAAACATGCTGCAAACCGTTGTGCAATCCTATGGGTTAGTCAATGAAGATCCTAATGCTCATTTGGCTAATTTCTTAGAGACTTATGATACCTTTTAGTATATTGGGATGTCGGAAAATGTTGTTAAGATAAGGCTCTTTCCCTTTACACTTAGGGATAGAGCCAAGGTATAGTCGAATTCTCTTAACCCAACCAACGTCACAACATACGAACAGTTGGTACTAGTTTTTTTAGGTAAGTACTTTCCTCTAAATAAAAAAACCTGACTGATAAAGCTTATACAAAGCGTAAGAGTAATATAAGGAGTTGGAAAGGAGATATCCTCATCGTAACCTACCCAACGAACTCCTATTACAAACCTTCTATAATGGAACTAATCCACCCATAAGGGGCACCATAAATTCCACCGTTAGAGGATCATTCATGAAGAAAACAATTGAATCAATACACGATATGTTAGAGATGGAATATAATAGCCATTTTTGGACATCAGAATAAAGTAGAAAGCAACCAACCTTCCAATATCCAAAAGAAATGATTGCTATAGATTTAGTGATAAAATTGCAGGCTAAGATTGTTAACCTAACTAAGCAACTAAACATCCTAAAAGCCATCTCTTCCTCTCCATTCAAAGCAATTCAGCATAGATGTGAGTTATGCAAACAAGAGAGCCATATTGCATATGATTGCTTCCTAGTGGAAAATAACAACGTGTTGTAATTTAACTTCATAAGAGCACAAGTTAGTCGAGGAGGTACTAATCCTTACTCGAACACATACCATCTGAAGTGGCAGAACCACCTAAATTTTCCCTAATCTAGCTATAAGGAAAATCAAGTTAGAAATTAAGGGTCGTATGGATTTCAATAGGATAAATCCAATGACCATGATTCTAAATTAGATAAGATCATGGACAAGCACATAAGTCTAGATGAGGCCCAGAAGAGGCTAAAAGGGAAATTTGACCAAGTAATAAATATTCATACCTCTTCTATTCACAACTTGGAGGTTCAAGTAGGATAGCTTGCCATTATGTTATTTATACAAGATATGGGGAGTCTTTCAAGCAATATGAAAGTAAATCCAAGAGAGAAATTTAAGACTATCATAGTTAGGAGTGGGACAGAACTAGAAGAATAGTCCTTGTAAAGGAACAAGAAAATCATATAAAAGATGAAGAAAAGAATGAGGGCCCTCCCTATATTCCTCCTTTGCCTTACCCACTAAGAATACCATTTATAAGAATTGATGTAGTCAAATCTTTAAACGAGCGAGAGAAAGAAGAACAGATGATGATGGACATAAAGCTTAAAACACGTAAGGAAGTCTTTGCTCATGAAGTGGGAGAAGAAGACGAGACAAAGGTTATTAAGGAAGAAAGAGAACATTTCACCTTCTTATAAGTCAAACTGATGAATTTGATGGAAGATTCAAGGAGTTTTGTTATTCCCTATTTTGTTGACAATTTGTTACCAAAAAGGAGATTGCTAAACTTACTTGGATTGCTTAATTTGATTAATTATAACATTTTTATTATCTTCCAACAAGTAGCTTGTAAAAAAAAGCTAAATTTGGGCAACAAGTGTGGAAGCAAGCCACTCATAATTGATCCCAGTTAAGTTTCGAAGGAAGCAAGGTCAAGCTAATGACTATAACTTAGCACGTTTAGTTGTTAGATTTAAATTGTTATGCAGTTAGATTTGTTTTTATTTATTTAAATAAGTCTTAATGATTTAGAATGGGTTGAATTACTAATTTTCCTACTCTCTTTTAAGTAATTATAAGATAGGGAAACAATCTCGGGTGTCAAGCGCATTTGGTTTCACATGTTGACTTCATCACCACCTCAATTGCCAGAACAGGTTCTTATGTTATAACCTTTGTCTTTCTATTTTATTTTTTATTTTTTCCTATAATTTTGTTTATTCCCGCCTTATGTGTTAATTGTTTTTATGTGTTCACTTCACATTAAGGATAATGAATTGTTCAAGTGTGAGGAGGTGTGTGCATTATTATTTTTATATTGACTGTGATTGAGTTGTGTTCATTATATGTTTTTATTTCGAGTGTGAATTTTGCATGCCATACGCTAGTTTTTTTAGGTTGTATGATGTGATTTGTGTGAATATGTTAATGAGTAGAACTTAACGAAATCAATTTAGCTTTGAACATAGTCTTTTACGTTGCTAAGATTTATTAACTTCTAAAATTAGTGATCTAGGTTACTTTAGTTAAATATGCATGTTAATTAGGTTATGATGTTAGTTTATTCACCCTAGAAATTTGTCACATTCATTTATAATTTTGGGCCAATCGAATAAGTAACATCATTAGTACCTTTTCATGAGAATGATTAGTTAAAGAAATGAGGTAGGTAAAAAAAAGTGTGAAATCTTGAGAAAATATCGATTTAGCTGGCCCTTTTTTAGAAAAAGTTGGGTTATAAATAGAGCTAGCAGCTAGTTGACAATGTGATATAGCTGAGTAACTAGGAGACAAGCATAAAAAATGTTTGCCTTCACGTTAAAAGGTTATAATGAAATTCCAACCAAGTTATTTAATAAAAACATGCCCTAGTTGAGTAACCGGATCGACATGCATCACAAATGTGTGCCTTCATGTCAAAAGGCTAGGTTCATGTCAATAAAAATTAACAAAATAGTGTGTTTCTCAAATAAACCCTACTGATCTTATGTATAGCTTGAATTTTCATGAAAACTACTTAGACATAGCTACACTTTTGGTTGACATAATAATTATCAGTGTGTGTGTGTAAGTGACAGGAGTAAATAAACTTGAAATTAAGTTCTTGATTAGTATGTATATTTAGTCTTATCTACTTAGACATAGGTTCCATAACTTAATAAGTTAGAACAACTTGAGAGGTGGTTTTTGTAGTTAAATTTGTTTTGTTAAGTTTAATGTTTTTTTTCCCATTGTTGCCTATATGTATATGTTATGTTTTGGTTGTTTTTATTTTATTTGTTTTGTTTTTTATTGAGGATAAGAAAAAGTTTAAGTGTGGGGATGTTGATAGTTGTAGGTTTTATAGTTTTTTTTAGGATAGTTTAGTATATGTATATTGTTAATTTGATTGATTAGTGACATGTTTAGGTTTAAATTGTGTTAGTTAGTTAGATATTTGTGTTTTAAGTTTTTTATGGATTAGAGCATGCTTTTTAGCTTCAATTTTATGTGTTTGAGGTGCCTTAATGTGTTTGTTAATATTTTAGGGAAAATATCAAGGAGCGGAGGAGATTCAAAAAAAGCCCAGACCAAGACCTTAGGCCACGATCGTAACAAAAGCTGGGTGGAGTTGCCACAATCATAATAGAATGTAGAATTTGGTGCTCGAATACCATCTTCCATGATCGTAACAAAATCTAAGTGGAGCTATCACAATCGTGACAGAAGGTAAAATTTGGTGTCACGATCGTGACCTGCACGATGACAGACACGGGCTGAGGTTATTTTAGACATTTTGGCCAGGGTAAAACCTGGATCGAAAAATACTATAAAAATAAGATAAGAAACCCTAGAGAGTAGCCTCCATTTAAAAAGAAAGATTCAAAGAGAAAGAAGAGGAGAGAGAAAGAGGGAAGAAGAAAGAGGGTTATTGTATTACTACCTTTTGGATCCATCCCGACCCCTTCTAAATGACATTTCATTTCATCTTTTTATTCTTTAGTTGAATGTATGAGATGGATTGGCTAGTGATGAATTAGGTTTTGTTGATGATGTTTTAAACTCTTTATGGATTCTTTCTTGATTCAATGTTAATGTGGTTTTTTTTATGATAATTCATTAGGTATTATGATTACTTCTTATATTTGCTTGCTCGATAACAAATCAAAAGAGTGAGCTGATAGGAAAATGATTAGATTGGGTAATGAGAGTTAAACAATCTAATAGATCACACAAGTAAACAAATTGATAATTTATAGGAAAAGAGATCTTGTGGGAGGACCTGATAGTCTATTAGAGGGCTTAAGATCTAATTAGAATTATGGGCCTTTTGTTATTTGAGAGATTGCAACTTCCATAATTCAATTAGGTTTTATGATTTAAGGTTTAATGATTATAACTTGAGAGAGAGTAATCAACCCTTCGAAAGTCTAGGATCGATATCGAATTAACTCAAAAGTAATCATGTTAGAATTTGATGATAGGATAAATCCCCTTCTTATAATCGTGTAATCTTCCTTGTGTGATTTTCTATTGCTCATTAGTTGCGCTCAACTTTGATTTCTTATGTTAAGTTTACAATTTCATTTTAATTACCCTTTTAACCTTAGATAAATTTAGAATTTGATTAGTTCACTAATTCCTTATAGGGACACCTCATATACTACAGTCGTGATTGTGCACTTGTGCTATTTTGAGGGCTTATAAATTGAGTAAAGCTTACCACTCCAATAGTGACCCCATCTAGGATTCATGCTCTCCGATGGGGAGTAACACTTCACCAAATGCAAATGAGTCATCTTTTGGAGACCTTGGACTCTCACATGAGCATCCTCTCCCACTTAATACGCAGTATACAAAAAATGATTTCCAACCCATGCATCAACCATATAGGCACCGAAATCATGCATTAGAAACTAGCTCTGATACTAATTGTTGGATCGAAAAATCAAATCATGCTATATTTAGAGAACCGGTAGATTTCAAAACTTTTTAGAAATCATATTTGCAGCAGAAGCAATATATCCAAATCATTATGCCAATCCATACATGATATGGTATAAGGATAATAATAAACATAAACAAGATGAAGAGTATTACCGAATCCTTTGCTACAGCTTTAATTCCTTGCAACATTATCCTCTCCTTCTTCTTGTATCCAAAGCCTTTTCTTTTGAATCTTGTTGGCCCTTGAATGTTTTCTTTTATTTAAGCATGATTTAGATAATTTTGAGGTTTGAATAAGTGAATTTTTGGGTTAGTTGAAGTCAAGGTGGTAAATAAATGCATAAAGGGGTATTTTGGGTAGTTTACCTAAGATTAAAACCATAAGGCATTAAAGGACTTTAAATAAATGATTTTGATGAATAACAAGAGAAGTTAGAAAAGCAGACGAAGTATGCGAAGCAGAAAAGCAGACGAAGTATGCGAAGCAGAAAAGCAGACGAAGTATGCGAAG
>JAOSBK010000006.1:3831250-3849727 GCA_027568895.1 Erythroxylum shatona | reverse complement strand
CTTATATTAATGGAAAGCAATAATCACGTTCTCATCGCATATTTAATATTTTAACGAAGAATTAATTTTGTTCTATATATATATATATATCTATAAAACCTTGAGTTTGCTCAACCAATCTAATAATAAACAGAACGCTTATTTATTCTTATAATAATGGAAAGCAATAATCACATTCTCATCACATATTTAATATTTTAACGAAGAATTAGTTTTGTTCATCTTTTATAGAAAATTAATTCTTCGTTAAAATATTAAATATGCGATGAGAATGTGATTATTGCTTTCCATTATTATAAGAATAAATAAGTGTTCTGTTTATTATTAGGTTGGTTGAGCAAACTCAAGGTTGCTTTAACTCGATATGTTTTGTCTTATAATAGTAGGTTCTACTTGACTAAATTTGTATAATTTGGATGAGTAAATTCATGATCACATAAATTAGAGGTAGAGTTAAGAATAACATATAAGATACGTTTTGACAAAAAATTGTCACTTAACGGATCTAGGACTCACATGAGATGTGATTGATAAGGATGTTATCTACCTAATTTAAATTTAGTAGTAAACTTAAGATTAACTAAATTTGTATAAGATCTTAGCTCAATAAAGAGATTAATCTTTTCGAATAGTAGTGAGGACTATTATTTTGAATGAAATAGTGGGAGTATCCAAATGCATGATTAAAGTCCTGGTCTTAATTGGTTGTCATGGCATATAATCAATTGCTTATTTTTCTTACATTTATATTTTCTTCTTAGTATAAATTACCTTTGTTTAGTATAGCTAATACTAAGTTGTTAATGAACTGAATTCCTTAGACACAGGTTAGGTTTGAGAAGAATTCTTAAAGATAAATAAAAAAGTTGTATGTCTATTATAAGATTTTGTTATAATCCATATTGAGGATTTAGTGAATTTTTTTTAGTGATATGTCAAAATCATAAAGAAGACAAAATGTAATGACATTTTGAATTGACAAATTTCTTATAAATTTCGATGAACATATGATATTTTGATGGAATTGTTCCATTCAATTTAGCCTATTAAAATCATAAAAATAGACATCAATTAAAGATGTTAGCTTAGATATAACAATAGTTATCATTAAAGAAAATTGATTTCATGACTTTTCTTGACAATGCTTGATATAATGATCATATATAATTTTAATTGGTGATGAAAACAGTTTGCAACTTCATCACTGGGCATCCTTATGAGTTTTGTGGCATTGACAGACAATACAAGCAACCAAAGGCAAGAACGCCCAACTCGTCCTCACCACCATCGTCTTCACCGTCACCGTCCTCTACCCCCTTTCAATGACCTACTAAGAGGCAGCAATGGCCTGCTCTTACTTCTCTGCATCTTGCCCTTTTTCTGTATGTCTTTGTCCTTTCTAGATCTCCATTCTTTTGTTGTGTTTCATTTTATTTTTTAGAGTGAGGGTTTTTTTTAAAGATTGAATTTTGATTACATTTTCATATCATACGATGATTACAAAAAGATCCTTCCTTTATGTGAAAAGAAAAGGGCTTTTTACGCTTCTTCTTCTTCTTCCTGCTTTTCTATTTTCTTCTTCTGCATCTTAAATCCACTAGTTTAGCTATGATTATGCTCCAAGGTACTACCTTTTCTTATTCTTCTTCTTCACCATTTTTAAATATTATTCCATTTATGGGCACTCTTAGTTTGCTACCTATTGTGGGTTTGACCATTTATTACTAACAATAAATGTGGAGAGATTGGTCGGGGTTTCTGAGGAGACTACAAATGTGGAGAGATTGGTTGTTCCTTTTATTTTCTTTATTTCTATATCATTTTTTGACATGAACTGATTTTTTTAGATTTATTATTTTTCCCTTTTTATTTTTTGAAAATTTTTGGTGAGGTTTTCTTTTTTCTTGTTTAGTTATCTTGATCTGCGATATAATTCCAGTGATGTGTTATCGATTTATCTGTCAGTGGTTGGGAAGTTGTTGCCGATTTTAGGTTTAAGATGGGTATTCTGATTGTGATTTTGTGAGTGTGAGAGTATTGTTTTGACCTCCGATTTACAATTATATAACCTACATCACTCTTATATTGTCTCATTTGTATGTGGGTTTACCAGAAACAGCCTCTCTACTATGTAGGAGTAACGCTGTGTACTATCAGACCTCTCCAAGCCCTGCTTCATTGCGGAATTTCAGACTGGGTGTGATGATGATGATATAATTCTAATTCATGCTTTTGAGTATTTGATAATGACTTTAGATTCAATATTACTATAATGTTTAAGGCATGGGAAGAAATATATTGCTGAGTAAAAGTAGTTAATTCAAGTTTATGCAAATAGTTCATGTGTGTTTGATCAAAAGGAAACTTATGCTTAATGTAAGTGGCAAGAATACAAAGTTAGGTAACTAAGACTATCCTTTTATGTCATATTTCTTAAATCAAAATAATGAGAAATATAAAATTACATTCAAAGATATATATACATTTTTTAAATTATGAATCATATAAAATTTGTAAAACTTATTGGGTTAAAGAATAACCAAATCAATATTTCATGAAAGGACAATGATAATAGTGAATAGCTAAAGCTTATACATAGGATGTATGGGGTGTGATAATAGTTCATAAAAAGATGATACTTATATTTAATTATATTACTAATGACTTTATGTGATATAGTCATATTTATTAATATTAATTTACAATCTTGAAAAGTTAAAATAATTTAAATCTAACTAGAAACTAATCAAAATGATTTAAATCTAAGTAGAAACTAATTATTGAGAATGTTGGTGCACTTCAATAAGAACTATTTGATGACATTTATTTTTTTGTTTATCTATAGGGAATGAGATTCTCTAATGAATATCGCCATAACTAAATTTCATAAAGAGCATGATATTGTTTAAGGATATAAATGTAATGTGAGATATTTATGATGCAATATTTATTTCTTCTATAACTAAGCTTATTACTACAACTTATCTTGGAAAGTTTCAATTAAAGTAATTAGTAAGATTTTATACTATATCTTAATGTTAAGGCTTTGAAAAAGTCAAAGTTATATGATTTTGAGATGTGATGCTTAGTTGAAGCATTTATTATCCAATAAGTTTATAACTAAATTAGATAATAAAAGGTTATGAGATATCCAAAAGGTTTGATACAACCTTGCACCCATTGAACAAATTGTTTGTTTCAATGAAAAATTATAGGAGAATGGTTATCATGATAAGTAGTGGGAGTAAGATGAAATTTGAAAGTTCAATTCTCATAAAAATATCCAATTGGAACTAGTACCTTTATTGATATATTTGATATATAGTTAAAAGGCTACGAGACATTGAAAATTTTACTTTCTTGATGAATTCAAAAAGTGTGTTATAAAGATGGTTATGAATTTATCATGTTTACAAGAAAGTTAGTGAGAGTGTGGGTTGTCTTCTTCAATGGGATTATGCAGATATGTATTGCTCATATTTTCAATTTATGAATATATGATAGTCTAAGAATTACACTCTTATTATAAGTGAAAAAGGTAATAACCTAATTTTGGGAATTATATCTATAAAGACATATATGAAAGTTGTTTACTTATTCTAGTCCACATACATGAACTATGTATTAAAGGTGTTTAATATTTAAAATACCTCATACTTGTGAAGTATCAAAGATATCCATTATTCTATATATGACTTGATATTTAAGTTCAACCTTATAAGGATATTAACTTTATAAGTAATTCTTAATTAAGTTATATTTTACTTAGAATAATATTGTTTTAAGATTGGAAAGGTTTTAATGTAGTATTAATTGCTAATCTGGCTATAATACATCTTTCATTTAGTGGAAATGAATATTTGGATCAAGAAGTTCTTTAATGAACTTGGTATAGTTTCTTACATTATTTAGACAATAATGCACTATAAAACATTATAACCATTGGGCATGTAAAAGGAGTTAATGTCTCATCAAAGATATAAGTAAACATTTAGGTAGTTCTCTTAATTATGATGAAAATTAAGATTAAGTTATAAGATTTAAACAAGTACTCATTTTAGAGAATCTTATAGAATTCTCTCACTAAACCCCTTTTCCAATAGTAAACATGATCGTCATATAGAGATATGGTATAAGATACTTAAATGATTGGCTTACTACAAATGAAAGATTATTGATTTATACCCTACAACCTATCGGTTGATTATAGTTTAGTGAAAAAATAATTTAAAGGCATTATTTATATTATACATATTTAGATCTATGGGATAAATATGCATTGCAAACGAAATTGTTATGAGACTATAGTTATAAGATTTATATTGCATTTATGTATTATCCTTCAATTGATCCCAGTCATTAGTCTATTAAGATAGGACATTAATAGAGCATAAAAAGACTACCATAAATTATGTTTCTTCTTTTTAAAGGAAGCAATCAATCTCATAGACTAAAGTTTGGAGATACTTAAATAAATGTGTGAGTGTTGTTAGAGAATAAGTTCACTAAACTGACTCTATTTGAGAACTCCATTTATAACATTACTTAAATGTCTACTAAAATTATCGATGTGATTATAATATCTCGTATAGAGATTGTTATATTTTGATATTACTTATGACCAATTCTAATTATGGGTATCTTAATTGGTAGTAACTGGATATAACATGAACTATATGAAGATAGTAAAGTAATCAATATATGATTCATCACCTTAAAATAGTTATGTAGAATGTTCTATTATACTCAGTTAATATTGATTCAAAAAATTCTTGGCCAAGTTAGAATAAAACTTTGAAAATAGTTTTCAAATATTAGTAGTTACATCATTAATTAGAAAGAGGTGATCAGGTATGATATGACCCTACTAGAACTTATCAAGGGCGTAGCCCTCAGTATGAGACTTTAGCGAACTAAGATAAGGGTAGATGGTCTTACACAAAAAGGTCCTTTTCTTTTCATAAAGAGGTTTTTTTCATAGGCCATTTAAAAGTTTTTCCTTAATTTTTCTTCTTTTTTTCTTTTTCTTTTATTTATTTATGCAATTATTTGTTTATGTATTTTATTATTATTATTTTTCTTCTTTAAAGCATTTTGAAGATTTTTTCTTTCTTTATTGTGAGTCTATCAAAAACAGTCTCTCTAATAATTCAAGGTAAGGTTATGTACTACTGGACCTCTCCAGACCTTGCATCTTAGTGAGATTTCTATTGGGACCTTGTTGTTGTTGTCATATTAGAGAACTAATATAATTAAACTCAAATAGAGATAACATTAATACCATATCCTACGTTTAATTAAAACATTGCATGATGAAAGAATTGAATTATACAGAAAATCACGTACGAAAAGGTTTATCAAAACCACTTTGACATTCTTAAATATTTGAGTGGTTATAATTCGTTGCTGGATGCCAATATTGATTTATGAATATAAATTATTTAATTAGAAAATTAAAGATAAATTAAAGGAGTTTAATTTATCTAATCCTAAACATGATTTAGGGTTATAATTCATAACCATTACCAACATATCTATTAACCTAATGAGTCAAACCTAAAGAATAGGTTGAAGAGAGAAATGATGTTTTAATCAAATTAGACTTAATTGTAAAAGTTTGAAAAACTTTATATTTAAATATGAAATATTTAACAAATAAGGATCAATATGAGATATTGGATCTTATTTAGCAAAATTGGTATCTAATTAGAATTAATTATAATTCTATTTAAAGTTTAATTTAAACTATAATTCATTTTCAATTAAATTACTAAAATATCCAAAGTACATTATAAAATATCCAAAACACATTATAAATAGGCTTAGGCACTAAGGGAGCCAGTACTCCTTTCCTAACTCTCTTTATGACAATTGAAGAGTTATCTCAACATGTTTTGTTGGTACTATTAGAGAATAGACACTTGTGCGACTACAATGTTTGCGATCAACTTATTTTAGAAATGATTATAGGGAAATGACAAGAAAAATGATCAAATTTCGAAACAAGGTAGAATAATGATTCATATTTTACTATATTTATATGATAATTATGTTATAGAATTTAAATGATCTTGGCTTTAGGAAATCAAACAAAAAAAGTTTCTTGTTTATTTCCTCCTCCCTCTAAATGTAGCAACACTAAGCATTGAAAATTATATTATTTTGATCGTTAGTTTTTCACATTTAACTAAAAACTTTACTTTTTACACGAGAAAAGAGATTACTTTTTGTAAAAGAAAAAAGAACACATTATTCATAAATTATTTTATTTTTATAATATATTTAGTATTTTTTCCTTTTCTTTTGCACCAAATATGATAACAATAATGATACTTTTTTCGATTTCTTTTGAAAGATACTTTCTTGTAACTTATCTTAGAAAATTATATTTTTAATTTTCAAATAGAATTGATATGATTAGATAGAACATAATAATCTAAATCATGAAAGAAAGAAAGAATATTTCTTGCAATAAATGAACTTTTAACAGTAAAAATTAATGAAAATGTTGAGAAAATATATTCACCGTAATTTTGATTTAATTCAATAAAATATTTATCATAAATAATCTAAATATTATATAAATATTTATAAATATCAAATATGAGTGTAAATATAAGAATTATAAGTTATAAAATATTCTTTTAAAATAATAGTAATACTAATATATTCATTAAACGAAAGGCTTATAAAATAGATATACAATGCTGGAAGCAATTACATTAAGAAACTAAATAAGCTTAATAACTATATGATAGGTGATCCATGCTGCTAATTGGCAAGTTGAACACTTGGTTAAGTAATTCTCCAGATGGTGCTGATTTCTTGATTGACTTTATGCTTATGGCTGTAAAGACTTAGGTGCAATATGATTCGTTCCCTTATAAGATTTGATAATTCATCCTCCGAATGAGCTAAATTTGTACAAACCATATTGTTTCTTTTAGTTCATACACTTGTACCAATTTAGTAAAACACTATGTGTATAATCCATTTGTCAACTTCAGTTTTGTTTGCAAATCTCAAACACTAGGTCATAGTTTTAGTCTATTTTGAGGCAAGCTCTATCACTCTAAATGAGTGAACGATAAACTTTCAATTTTTTTGGAATTGCATTGAAAGAATAGATGATTATGGGATTCTAACTCTCTATTGCATAGTGTGCACCAATTAGGGATGTATAATATTTACCAAGTCTTTCTAGGTTTATGAGTTTGAGTTTGAAAGCATTGTATAGTGTGTAAACAACCCTGGGCTAATGATATGGATCATACACTCTTATACCAATCAACTTTAGTGGTTAGCTTATTGTAGAGTAATCTATAGGGTTGATTTGTATATTTTACTAAAGTTTCTATTTTCTGAGTAAGCTTATCATCATACTAATTTAGTTTTTAGTTCTTGAGAAAGGTAAGACAAATGAATGATAGAGTGTCGAAAGCGTTGGAGTTTATAATAAAGATTGCCTGGGCTACATTTGTGCTTGGTTTAACCAATCTCTGTAAAGGATCCATGTCACTGATTTGATTTAGAGGACCATTAGGGGGTCCATGTATCTTGCCAAAAATTGGCTAGCATTCCATTATCAACCTGCCTGGAGAAAAATTCTCTAATTTTTCTTCTGTTCTTTACAATGAATTTCCATGACAGGTGAGACATTTTGAGAGATCTGAAAATTCCAAATGTAGCTATCTTTGATATGGTATTCATGTACTCACTTAACCCATAGTGAACTCTTGTCTTGAATCAAACTTCCTTTTTTAGGGCAACAGTTGATTCATAGTTTTTATGGATACGATTCCCAACCCTCCATGGTTCTTAAACTGACAAACATCAAACCATTTGACTTTATTCCTTTTGTTTTCAAGTGTGGAGCCAGGCTACAAGTAGTTTTTGAAAATTCTGTCAATGGCCTTTATAATGCCTATAGGGAAAACCAAATGAGAGGCCCCATGAATGTTGATAGAGGAGAGTATACATTTGCTGAATAATGCTCTACTTGTTAAGGATAGCTCTTTGTTTCTCCAACTATTTATTCACGATATAATTATATCAATGAGTGGTCTGTGATCTTGTTGAGATGGTTTAACTACTGAAATTGGAATATCAAGACATTGCACTCGTAGCTGTTGAGGATTGAAACCAGAGATGGTAGATACTTGGAGGTTAATCTGCTGGCACTTGATGAAACATACAAGGCACTCTTGTTTAGATTAATATGCAGCCCTAACATCCTTTCAAACATTTTAAAAGTTGTTTTTAGGGAGGATACTAAACAGCCATCTACTTCAGAGAAAAGGAATACATAATTTGTAAAAGAAATATTTATGATTTTAGTTTCTTGCATTTTGTATGATATTTGAAAGTCTAGTTTCTGTCCACAATTCTCAATAGTAGTTTGTTCAGAACTTTTATGACTAGAGATAAGAGGTAAAGAGAAATGAGATCCCCTTGTCTAATGCCTCATGTATATTTAATAAGACCAAACGACTCTCCATTGATTAAGACATTAAAAGTGACAGTGGTTGTGCATTATTGGATCCAAACTATGAAATTCTAGGGGACATTTAAAGCCTATATAATGTTTAATATAAAAGACCAATCCATAATTTCATAGGCTTTTTGGAAATCAATCTTCATTACATAACTCTTATAGCTTCTTTTCTTAGTATAATGCATGAAAAGCTCCAATAGAATTGTGATATTATCACTTATACTTCTTCTTGGTATGTATGCACCTTATGCTTGATCAATGTAATTTGGCAAGATCAAATTCAACCTTTTAGCTAATACTTTGGCAATGATTTTGTAAATAGTATTGCAATATACAATAGGTCTACAATCATGCATAGTTTTTTGCTTATTACCTTTAGGGATTAAAGTAATGAAGGTCTTGTTTATCTCCTTTAGCATTCTGCACTTTTTGAAGAATTCTAGAACATCATCTATCAATCATTATTTGTCTTGTGGATGACCAAGTTTTATGGAATAAATATGCATTTAGTCCATCAAGGCCTGGTACTTTTAAGGGTGCAAAGATTTTATAGCTTTTGTGATCTTCTTTTAGGCAACTGATTTAGCTAACAAGTGAGTTTCTTAAGAAGTAGGTGTCTTGCAAAATCTCTTGTAATAATCAAGGTGTGGATTAAGTTCCTGAAGAGGAGCTTAATTCTAAAGTTATTCCACGGAAGCTTTAAGAAGTAAGTCTTGAAAAGATTTGATTGCCTTCATAAGTGATGGATATAATTTGATTGATGTCTTTTTTTTTTTAAGGTAATGGATTTATAAATAGGCTGAGTTTTTGTCTCCATTTTTTAGCCAAGAGATTCTAGATCTTTGCATTAGTAAGGATTGCTCAAATTTGACAGCTTATGATAACTTGAATAGGGCTTGTTGTTCTTTTCCTTGATAGTCAATGGAAAGTGGGTTTTAGTAGAGTTTAGTTTAAACCTACTCTAAGGCAAGTTTGGTAGTCCTAACTAAGTGATGTGTGATTCCAATGTTCTGCTTATAAGGATCTTTAGCTCCTCTTTTATTCTTACCAATTTTTTTATGAGAATGAACTATTTTGTACTAGTTAAATTGTGATTCAGACCTTTTCCTACTGATTCATTAAAACCATCCAAGTTGACTAAAAAGTCATTAAATATGAAAGATGTTCGAATTAGGCAATCAGAGGGAGATAGGTAGATCAATATAGGAGAGTGATACGAGCAAATTGTGTTTGAAAAATTTACAAAGGTGTGGTAAGTCTCCTATACAATTTTTTATTATAAAAGTGTTCATTTTCTGTTTGTTTCTCTAAATGAAAAAAATCTCCTTTAAATGGCAGATCATTCTGTTGAATATCATTTAAACAAAACCTTAGGTCATTGCAAAGAGATATGGGGGAATGATTGCCTTTAACCTTATTTAAGCATGTAATTTCACTTAAATCCCCAAGTAAGAGCCATAGACCTTTGAGAGTCAGTGTAATTTCTTTGAGTTTATTCCCTAGAAAATTTCTTTGAAAAGGTAGTTAGGGGCATATATAGTAGAAATATGAAAATTTTAATTGAGCTCCTTAATACATACCTTTGCATGTATGAGTTGTTCAGTCACCATGGATTCTAGTATGGATATCTTTGCTTCATTATACAGGAGTATGATTCTTCCATTTAAATGAGCTTCATAGTTGTGTAATAGCTTCCAACTTTTAGGCAAAAAGTTTTGAAGCTGATAGTTAGCTTCTTTGGTTATGGATTCAAGAATGCCTAGCATTATAGGCTTATTTTTCATTAAGAAATGCTTCAGCATGATTTTTTTGCTAGTAAGTAGTTAGTATCATGAAGTTAAGATCCTGAGCCAAAGACCCTTTTTCAATTGTGATGCATTTGTAGGTACACCTTTTTTTAACTGAGTTAGCCTAGAGAACTAAAGTAATTGTTCTCTCCTAGAAGCTCCTATGAGTAACCTAATTTGAATATTCTTTTAAAAGGCTTCCGTACTTTCTTGTTTTCATTGGTGGGTTTCTAGTCTTAGGTAATCTTGACAATATCCTCAATCATATAAAAGTTTTCATCCAATTTGAGGATAGGGATCTCATTAGAGAGATGTTTCATGGAATTAACAACTACACACACTCTAGTATAATTGACTCTTCTGACTTCTGTTGTGGCTTTATCAAAATAGATAGACCTCCCGTCATAGCTAGCCAAGTGACTCAGTCCTGCTGTGGTCCAGTATTTAAATGGCATCCTATAGATACACATCCAAGACATTTGACAACTTAATTTCTTTAATGTTGAGAATAGGGGAACAATTTGGAGTAAGATAGGTTTGTTTTGGATGTGCCATGCATAGACAAAGCTCCAAGACATTCGTTGCTAAACTGTTATCATGAAATCTGAAGAAGCAAAAATCTTGGTCATTTATAAGGATTTTTTTAGCCTAAGTGTTTCTAGTTGGAGAGGGTTTATGCTTTCATGACTGAATAGTAAACACATTTGTTAGGAAAGAATCCAATAAGTGTGGCATTCCACATTTCAAGTCTAACCTTCAATATCTCCAGAGGTGAGCAACAATAGAATAATTAGCCAATTGTTAGAAGGAACAGAGCTCAATTTGGATGGAGTGTTAGTGCCTACTACTTGTGTCCATGATTTTTTGGAAGGTTCAACATTTGGTTAGGGACAAGTAAGGGGTTGGGCTTGCATTTGAAGGTTTTGGACTGGCAGAGGAGTGTTTGGTGGGAGTAACTTCAGTAAAGGGTGGAAAGGAAATTGTTTCAAACATTTCTAAAAAAGAAAACAAAATTGTAAAAACAACAAAGAAAATACATAAGAAGTGTGGTGTAAGAAATATGTAGGTAGAAGATGGTGATAAATGTAGGAGATTTGAAAAGAGAAAAATGCATTTGAAAAGGAGGTTTTGATCTTTGTTTAAGGTTAGAGATGCTGTAGAATCATAAAATATAATATGAAATATTATGAGATAAAATATGATGTGAGTTTTAGAAAAGTTGTTGTCCATTGTGGTACATTTTGAATAAGGATTAAACAATGAAAAAGATTTGTTATATACATTCTCAAGATTTGTAAAACATAATAAGAGTTGCAAATATTAAGATATAAAAAAAGAAAATTTTTTAATATTTTCAACTAATAACTTTTTTGTCCAGTGAAAAATTATACCTGATGATATGTGGGCTTATATAATCAAGTCAAGCTAGCACCTCTAAACTTTGGCAAACAATTATTTTTCACATTTATTGCAGCAATGAATATTTCAATAAGAGAAGACAAATAACTGTTGATGCAATTTCATCCAACTAATTAATTAATAAAAATTATTATGCTAAAATCCAACGAGACAACTTCTTTTTTCTTTTTTAAGAGTTCGGTAAATTTTATTTTGATTAAATCTAATTTGATTCAGTTAAATTAAAATTTTAATGTTAACACTTCTAAAATATAAAATAATGAACTGATCTATATGTTCTAATAATATTCACTTCATAAAGTTAATGTGAAAGAATACAACCTTAATTAATAATTATTGATCCTATGTTAAAATGTTACTATTAATAATCAACATATGATGTATTTTATTAAATTCGAAAAGAAGTGCGATGTAATCAAAATTACAAAAGTAGTTTAATTGTTATTATATGTGGATTATGTTAATTAACATTATAATTGTTGTATAATTTATTTTACATAATTTTAATTATATCATATTATTCACTTCATTCTATCTTATTCAATTACAGATTCTCAAATATATTCTTGTTAGGGCATATGCGTATAATGCTGAAGTGTGAGCCTAAAACATAAGGGATTACAAGCATAAAGATGAGGATAGATTTATCTAATATTCTTTACATTTTCAGTATTTAAACTTTCCATGCTTTTGTTTATTTTAAAGGATGGAACTAAAGTTTCCCTCACCTTTAATTGCTTCAATTATTTAGAGAATAGAATTTATACTCCTCAGTGTTAATAGGTTTTACAGTTCATTTTGTTTTGGATATACTTATAATAAGAATCGGAAGAACAACTAATATATGAGGTGGCTTACATACAATATTTTAAAATTAAAATTTATTTAACATCAATTTTTCATATCTAAATGTCAAACTGTAACATCTTGTTCCCACACTAACGGCCTGTTTGGTGCACTGGAATGGAATAGACAGGGAATAGAATATTTATTCCTAGGAATAGAAAAGATAAGGAATATACAGGGTTAGAACCTTAGATGTCGGTGTGAAGAAAGTATCAATGTGAGATTAGAAAAATACATCTAATGCTCATGCATAATGTCAGCATACATGCATGTGAAATTGATTGTTACACACATGAAAATAATTGTATATGCATTTATACATAATTCTGGGTATAATCAAATTATGATATGATACTATAGAGAAATTGTGATTTTGTTGTATTGAAAAATTTAATTGGAGAGCATTTTGGTCAAATTTGGAATTTGGTGAATTTTAGGAATAATCCTAGAAATTATTAATTATTATTGGACTAGGAAAAGTGCCACTTGGCAAGCAAATTGATGTATGAAAAATAGAAATGAGTGTAATTATTTTGAAAAAAAATTTAAGAGTCAACTTCAGAATTTTGAGATAATGGTTGTGAAAATTATAGATAAATTGGAGAAAATTGTAATGAAAGGATGAAAGTTAGGGAACTAGTTCAATAAGAACTAATTAGGTAGGAAACTAGTCAAGGTCTTAAAGAAATGGACAAGCGTCCAATTCTTAAACACACGTTCTTTTAAACTTAAAAGATCCATCTGCTGTTTGTTCCTATTTTAAAAATATCTTCTTTGGGATTTTCCTTCATCTTCTGGAAGCTTCATTCTTTCAGAAAAATCTCTCACCCTCACAAAGAAAGTTTTACTCTCACTTTTCACTCACCATCTCTTTTTGTTATCTTCTTCACTATAACTGAAATACCTAATCCTACAACACTTGACTATTGATGATCGGGTATTACGGGAAAGCTATGGTTTACGTGATCTCGAAGGTTTTGGAGCTTTAGACAAGTAAGCATTTTAATGGTCTTTCATTATTGCTTAAGATGAAACATGCATCATGTTAGTTATACGTAGAAGTTATAAAATGAAAATGTACATGTGCTGAAAACGTGAGTGAAAAACTAGAGTATACAGCATGTGTCGATTTTTCAGACTTGATGATAAAAATGTTATGAGATGGTGTTAAAATGATTTTTGGAGTTGAAAGATCTTAGAAAACATGTATAAATAGGTGTAGAAACGTTTTGAAGAAAACAGAAATGAGGACTCTATTTTCACTATGTGTGTATGTATATATATATATATATATGCATATACGTGAATATTTTGAGAGATACTAAAGATGAAGAAGAATAAGATTAGAGTGGAGAATAGTTGCATGATAATGTTTGGAGATGAGAAAATTTGTTTAAAATGAAAGTTGAGAAGAAAAATAGAGAATGTACAAATAGGTTGAAATGCAGAGAATAGTGAAATGCAGAATGTTAGGAAGATGAATAACTGATATTTGGATTTTGATGATTTTGAGAAATTTGAGTAAATTTTCATATTTAGGGGTACCATGAATTTGTGGTGAATTAGTTGAATGAAAATGGAATGGAAAAACTAGAAATGAAAATTAAAGTGTTGAATTTAGTGAAGAAAGACACATAGAGAAGTTGGCTATGAATGCAAAAAAGAAAAGATAAAGAGAGGTAAAAGTTTGATCTGAACTTCCTTCATTAAATTGTATTGATCTAGGAAGATTTTGACAAAATTGTCTTTATGAAAGTTGTAGATCTCACCCAATTTTTGTCTTTATCTCTCACACCTATGACTTCTCACCCTCACACCTGTGATTCACGCACGCCCTTGAGTTTTCTCCCTCACCCCTATGAGTTTAATTGCATTGGTTGATGTTTAATTGTCCCATCAATTTACTGTGCCCTCCAATAGTAACCATGATATGATTTCGATCTAAACACCCGAGAGAAATTTAAACACCCGAGAGAAATTTGGATACTAAATAATCTTGCTTCTTTCGATTATAACTTATTCTCTAGACCTCCAAATGATTTCATTCTTTAGCCCATAGATTCTTAACACATTATTCTATCTCTCTATAAAATTGGTAGCATTCTAAATTGATTTCAAAAGGAGTGATCAAATGAAAGTGTGGGAATCTGTTGGAATAGTGTGAATAGGAATATTTTACTGAATACACTTTAGTATTTTGATTATAATTGGATCTGTAGGATTCTAAATGATATGATTATTAATATGGAGTAAACTAGAGGCATAGGCTTGCAAATTATATGAAGAAGTTGAATTTTGATTTAGCCTCTAAGATGTTCAATCTCTGGATAGAAGTTGTGTATAGTATATTATATTAGAATAAGAACAACCCGAGAATGTTTAAAGTATGACTTTCAAATTTCTGAACCAAAATGAATGATTGTGGTGTCAATAGAAACTTAAGACTATAGAGAATACTTTTCTGGTAGAAAGTGTTACCAAATTACTTCATTTATTGATCAGAATAATCATGGAAAAATTAACCAAAAGGTTCGGATTTTTGGAAGTGACATAGGAAATGAGAGTTGGATAATTGTTTGGTCTTGTAATGCTAGAAATTACATTAATGAGTGAATTGCTGGTATTAAAGTACCAAAGACATATGTAAAATGGAGGTAAAATGGTTCAATTGATTAAAGTTGTGATTCGAAGAAGAGGAGTAAAGTGTATCTAGTTTAAATGAATGAGAAATTGATAATAAAAACAAGTAATGCGAGAAAAGAAATGATGAGTGATTGAATTATGAAATGTAAATGAGCATAAGATAAGTAATTTGATAATGTACCCAGGATTGTCATAAACATGCATTGTACATATTCCATATCCACACGTGTGCATAAAAGAATGCTTATAATTGTGTAAAGTTATTCATGTGAGAGTGCAATATGTATATTGCATAATTTGAATATGCAGGATAAATGTCTGTATTTAGACGTTTCTAGAACTGGGAAGCCAATGCTAATCTAGAGTGTACTGTGAGTAGATGTAGATGGTCTTACTTTATTGTTTGTTTGTTTACATGATGTATTGAATGATTATGAATGTGATTTAATTATTGAATTCTGGATAATGAAAGTCTGATGATTGTGATATATGAATGGGATATTGAAGTGTTATTTGTATATGAATTTGATTGAAATAAGTGTACATAAATTGATTGTTAAATGACGGGCCACGGTCTAATGATAAATGTATTCTGAATGTGTATTTGCATATCAATGAAAATGTGAATTCTCAACTTTAATGTTGAATGTCGGACTAAGGTCTGATGATATGCAAATGTGATTGAATGAGAATATGAAAATGTAATTAATGCATTCCATTTCATGAACGCATGAAAGATAAAGGAAGTTGTGACCAGAGTAGCCAATGTGAAAGAGCTTTAAGCTCAGTTATGTGCATCAGAGCCTCAGGATTAATATTTAATGAGCCCGGTATCCACAATAAATATGGGACAGTTATTAATGATCCCGGTATCTACAATAGATACGGGACAGTTATAAGCACTCAGTCACAACAAAGTAATAAATGAAAGTGAGTCTCACATGCATTGCATATGAAAATTGATATGTATGTTTCAAATGAACAAAACGAAATGTATGACTGCTCTAAATATGAATTGTGAAATAAGTGATTAAAATGATATGTGATGCAATGTGATTAGTAGATAAATGATGTGAATTATGTGTTATATGACTGAGTGAGCCATCGAGGATGGTCACTCATTAAGTTCGCAAAACTCACCCAAAATTTGCAAATTTTTTCAAGCTCAAAAAAGTACCCCATTAGACAAACGGGAGTATATCTACTGCATTCAAGTAAGGATTAGAAATCGGGATCAGTTGGCGTTTGCAGTAATACTTTCTTATTTGTGTATTTCGCTATATTTGTATAATCTGTATTTGAATATGCTTCTGTATGTAATAACTTTCTAATTTGGAAATGTTGTAAGCAAATTTGATTAATGAGTATAGTAACACTCTTGAATGAAATTGTTTATGAATAAAATGGGTCCGAATTTGATTACTGATTTTCGCATATGTGTATGCGTATATTGTTTTTTAAAAAAAATTTGTACTCAATTTTGAGTGTTTGACTGTTCTAATATGCCGCCCTCACGGGATATGCTCTTGGACATCACTCAGGATATCAGGTACGTGTCTCAAGAGGGCGGTATGTTACATTCAGTGCATTCAAAGAACTAAAGATTTTGGGGTCATGCATGAGAAGAATGAGAAGGAAAAATTGGAATCATTTGGACTATGATAATGATTAAGGCAATAGTATGGACGATATGAAAAGCACATCTAGGTATGCATTTACACTTGGATCGGGAGTATTTTATTAGGCCTTCAAGAAGCAGGAGGGAGTGACACATTCCTCCTCAAAAGATGAATATGTGTTGGCAAATGAAGATGTAAAGCAAGTTTTGTGGTTAAGAAAGATTATAGAAGATATAAGAGAGAAGGAAGAGAAGGCCAAGATTTTCTTTTTGACAACAAATTTGCTATCATAGTGTCGAAGAATTCAATCTTCCATAGCATATCAATCTGCAACATCACTACATTTGAAAAGCAGTTGAAGATGAAGAGGTCCTTGTGAAATATGTCAAAATCAAAGATCAAATGATAGACATTGTTACCAAGGCGCTTCTATGTGACAAGTTTGTTTATCTTAAGAATTATTGGGCATGAAGAACAAAAGCATTAAGGGAAAACACATAAATTAATGCTTTCGTTAAATATTTATTTTGGATTAGTATTTTGTAATGTAGGATGGTAAAATAGTGAGCACATATAACTATTAGGCTAAAACATGTAGTATTGATGTTGAAAATGACCCATATAAGGTCTAATACGAATTTGCTTTATATGTAACAAAATCATTTATTAAGAAAGGCAAAAAAATAAAGAGAGTCAACAGGTGTTCACCCTCTTCATCCTTTTCTTCTATCTCTTCCATATGAACACATAAAACCATAATATGAACAAAATATGTGAACATTATTATTGTAGATTGTACTCCAAATACTTTAGTCAAATGTAGCTAAAGTAAAATTCCCAACAGTTGGACAAATTTACTATGGTCAACCAATTAATGGTTTTCGTTACGCAATATAATAATCTTTAGAAATCCTCCAATCAAGTAATAAATATGTGTACCTCCTAACACAAGTCAGAATGATCAAAAAATATAAATTGAAGCCAAGGTTTTGGTCCAAAAACTAAATAAGATCAACGTCTAATAAAACGAAAATTTTAAATTTTAAAAAATTCAATCAGTAATTTAAAATTAAATAAAATTAAAGATTTTAAAATATAATTGGAAGAAATTTTTATTAACAATTTTAATAAAAATTATTAATTTATAATTAATAAAATGATTAGTTATTAATAATAAGAAATATTACAATAATTTGAATCTAAAAATTAAAAATCATTAAACTTGAGATTTAAATGTATCCACTGAATCTAATCCCCCAACCAAAAAATAAACAAATAGCTTAAGAAACTGGCAAGATTTATATGCCCTTTTAATAAAAGTTGTCCAACATTTATCCTTTTATGTTGACAGCAACCAAAACATTTCCTTTTCCTCTCTCTTTACACAAAATTTTACTTTTCACTAATTTTCAAAAAAAAAATATTTTTCACTACCTAAAGCAATATTATGAATACCGTACCGGACTCGATACCAGATTGAGCTCTGGAACGGAACTGTACCGATACCGGTCGGTACCTGGTACCGTTTCGGGATATTTTTTAAATTTATAAAATATTCCCTAAACTTTTTAAAAATTGCAAAATAGTCCATCTTGATATATTATACAGCTGTACTGTATACTTTACTAGTTTACTGTTTACATCAACCATGCTTTCAAAAATCTTAATA
>JAOSBK010000006.1:3801859-3824775 GCA_027568895.1 Erythroxylum shatona | reverse complement strand
GATGACATGGTGCATTGCCTTTGTTAGATTTCATGTGTCCATCTCTATGACAGTACAAAGTGAAACTTTTATATCAGTCGAGGTTTTAGGCAATGTAGGAGACAACAAGGTCTGCTATAGTGAAACCAAAGCATTACTCCTAATCTGACTATCAACTCCAAATTAATGAAAGCTTTACACTAACTATTGTAGGAATTAAAAGAAAAAACTACTGATGGAAATTAAGGGTAAAAGCACAGTGAAAAGACAGATATCTTCCAAGTATAAATTTACTTGTTAGGCATTCATTCAATGGATATTGAAATGATTGTTCACTTCCTTTCTGGATAAAGAGCATGTGGTTTCTAAATGCACACAACTTCAACACTTATTTCATCGTGGTTTTTAATTACTTAAAGAGAACTATGGTTGCTTATGTTTAAGCAATATCAACCTACACCCATTTCTTCAACAACAACCTGGCTCATCCAGCTTACACATTCCATTTCCATTAGCTCAAAACAAGAAAATAAAAACCAACATAAAAGTAAACTCAAATTCTATTAGTTCTGAAAGCAAGCAGCCAAACTCAAACCATACAATAGAACCACACAAGAATAGTCTCTCCACTGCAGAAGAGATTCCTTTAAAAAAATTTAAACCTTGTAGGACTCACTCAACCTCCAACATGCTGCATGTTGAGACCTGATAATCCTACCGAAAATCAATTTCCCCATAAACAAATCAACGCAATTAAGACAAATATATCATAACGAAGTAGAAGGAACGCAATAAACACAATATTTCCCAATTCTTCGAAACAATCGATCAAAGGCTCAATCTTTCCCTCCTCAAATCTGAAAAATCAACACTAGGAAAAATGCCTACGTTCCCAAATCCTCAAAATACCATAAAAATCAAACCCCAAAATCACACATATATGAAGTAACAACATCATATACATGAACACGAACAAGCACTGAAAAGAAGAAGGGAAACGAGAATGGGAGTGGAAATAGGGGTTACAGAGGCGTAATTGAACTGGGGATTAGATTCGTGCTCGGAATCAATCTCTTCCTCTTCTTCAGACTGATTGTCGAAGAGGTACTGCATCATCTGGTGCCTCTTCTCGTCACTCCCATCTCTCTCCCCCAGCCATTAACTGCGATGTGAGAGTCAACAATGTTCTGGATAACCTAATGAGAAATGAGACCGAGAGAGAGAAGAGAGTAAAGAGTAAAGATTAAAGAGGTGGCAAGACCAGTATAAATGAACCAGCTAACTCCAAACGTTGCTTGGATGAGCTTGTGAAAATTTAGCTGGTTGGGTTGAATCAGCCAACCCAACCAGCTACTTACCAAATAGCTGAAAAGCTTTTTAATATAGGTCAAACATCTCTTTCGGGTCAAACAGCTGAAACGTTGTTCACCAAACACGTCCTAAATTGTAAGGAAAGCCCTTATAAATATGGAAATCTCACTTGAGTAAGATCTTGAAGAATTTCTTAGTGTCGAGTGAGAGTATGAGAAACCATTTTGGATCCGCCAGATGAAACCCAAGCTTGCATTTGAGAATTCACATGTTGGAGCTGTTTAAGGAGCTCAATCCTTGATTCAAGATTAGTCTCAGTAGAATCAACTTTAGTTGAAACCTTTGCAGAGACCAATGTACGATACACAACCATCTGTTCATCCAACTGAGCCTCAGGTTTCCTCGCCTATAATAAAAAAAAACAATCCATCAACATTTCTGAAAAGAAAAACACTAATTTGTGCGATATAATTCAGGCCCGCAATTCCTCAAACGGAAAATATTGTACGAATTTACAGAAGAAACAATTTCTATAACGAAAACTGCCCAAGTTCTATAAGCCCAAAGTAGAATTTTGCAAAAAAAAAAAGAAGGAAAATAAATGTAGATAAACACCCATATCAAACCCTCAATTGCCAAGTTTTGCAACAAAAATCAAATAATGCACCATAATAACAAAAAAAATTGAAAGAATTTTCTAAAAACAACCAATCGTCTTGTTCTTATATCCAATCAATAATCACAGAATAAAAAATAGAAACAACGAAAATAAGAGAAGAAAGCAACCTGCTTGCGAAGGGTGTCCCAAGAGCTAGGCAAATCCATGTAAGTAACAATTGAATCTAAAATCCTTAATCAAAGATATAATATTGGGTCGTTTAATTGATTTTGGTGTTGGTCAGGAGATGGAGAGAGAAGGATGATATTCGACTGCTCTACCTCTGCTTTATTTCTTAAATCTTAACCAACACCAGAGGAGGTGCGACAGAGACGAAGCAGATGGAAGAAGACGAGGTGCGACAGAGGATTGAACGTGTGTGGGTTTCGTCTATAAATTGGGTGATTTTTGTCATTTCTCATTCTTGTCTGTAGGACAAATATTTTTGTACCTCAGTTTGGGAAGGGACGGAAATTTCTGTCCTTGTCCACTGAGGACAGAATAGAAATGGATGAGGACAGCAAGCAAACAGGATGAAGGACAGAACTTTTACGTCCTTGTCCACTGTCCTCACCCCTGAACACACTAACCAAACACAGGGTTAAAGAATAGGTGGATCTATAGGGTGAAGCAAGAAGAGAATTCATCATCTCCACAGTATAAAGCCAGATTAGTTGTTAAGGGCTTTAGACAGAAAAAAGGGATTGATTTTGAGGAGATTTTCTCACCAGTAGTCAAGATGTCTTCAATTAGAGTTATTTTAGGTTTGACTGCTACTCTTTATTTAGAGATTGAGCAGATGGATGTAAAAACTGCTTTCCTTCGTGGTGACTTAGAAGAGGAGATTCATATGGAGCAGCCTGAAGGTTTTGTAGTGAAAGACAAAGAAAGTTATGTTTGTAAATTAAAGAAGAGCTTGTATAGTTTGAAACAAGTATCAAGGAAATGGTATAAGAAGTTTGAGTCTTTTATGGTCCAGTAAGGTTACAGGAAGGCTACTTCTGATCATTGTGTTTTTGTGCAAAAATTTTCTAACAATGATTTTATCATTTTGTTGTTATATGTTGATGACATGCTTATTCTAGATCCTAACTCTTCAAGAATTGCAAATTTGAAGAAAGAGTTGAGCAAGTCCTTTGCTATGAAGGATTTGGGGCCAACAAAGCAGATTCTTGGCATAAGAGTCATTCATGACAGAAAGTGTAAGAAGTTAAGGCTTTCACAGGAGAAGTACATTGAGAAGGTACTACATCGGTTCAATATGGCTATTGCTAAGGCTGTAAGTACACCTCTTCCTCCATCTTTTAGATTGAGTTTAAAGCAATCTCCTTCTAGTGAGCAAGATAAAGAATACATGCAAAAGGTTCCTTATGCATCTGCAGTAGGAAGTTTGATGTATGTCATGGTTTGTACTAGACCAGATATAGCTCATACAGTTGGTACTGTTAGTAGATTTCTTTCTGATCCAGAAAAGGAGCATTGGAATGTAGTAAAGTGGATTTAAGATATCTCCATGGCACTTCAAGTTTGAAGCTGTGATATGGGACTCAAAAGCCTATGCTTTTTGGTTACACAGATTCTGATATGGCTGGAGATATTGATTCAAGAAAGTCTACTTCTGGCTATTTGATTACCTTTGCAAGGGGAGCTGTGGCATGACAATCTAGGTTGCAAAAATGTATTGCTTTGTCTATTACAGAGGCTGAATTCATTGCAGCTACTGAAGCATGTAAGGAGTTGTTGTGGATGTAGAAGCTTGTGAATGAGCTTAGGTTTACACAGAAGAGGTATGTTCTATTTTGTGATAGCCAGAGTGCTATTCATCTAGGTAAGAATCCTACTTTCCATGGTAGATCCAAACATATTGATGTGAGGTATCGTTGGATCCGTGATGTTTTGGATTCTAAGTCTTTTGAGCTTGAAAAGATTCATATTGATGATAATGGTGCTGATATGTGCACAAAAGCTCTACCAAGGATGAAGTTTGAAGTTTGTCGATTAAGTGTCGGTTTGGCAACCTCCTCCATATAGTCGGGAAGGGGGAGAATTGTTGGGTTTGGGTTCCCTCCTATGTGGTAAAACTCATAAATTTGTTAAAGCTCATTTTCTTTTTAACCCATTAGGGTTAATTTTTATATTGTCAAAGAAATCAAAATTTTTCAGCAGCTGCCAAGAGTGAGAGAGAGAAGAGAGATTTTGTTCTTTCTTCAACCTTCACAAAAGGAGAGATTTTTTCACTCGACTCGTTTTACATTTCCGACAACTGGGAAGTCGTTCATCGTTGGATCGGTCTCCTTTTCGGTTACAGTTTCTAGACATATTGTTCTCCATTCTGAACAGTGGAGATTTGATTTCGAGGTCTGGAGGTTGAGTTTTTGGATCCAAAAGTGGATTGGTCTCAAGGTGTTTCCAGAACTAACGAGCTTCATCATATTCTGATTTTGGTCAACCATTCTTTATCTGATCGGGCTGAATTTTGGTGAGCATGTTCCTTACTCATCGTTCTTTATTTTCAACGATGAAGATTAGATTTGGATGGCTGGAACTTTTCCAGAATTTGTTAGAATAGAGGCCTTTGTTGTGATTGCTCTCTTTGTATAGTTCTCTACTTTAATTTGTGGCTATATGAGATTGAGTCTTTGATTTCTAGATTTTGTGATTGTTGATCTCTGTAAGACAGTATTTGTGGTAGTGGATTTTATTTGCTTGGACCAAGAGAGGTCCTGTAATTTTTTATCCTTCATACCGAAGGGATTTTTACCACGTTAAATAATTGTTGTAATTTGTAATTGATTTTTGATTTGTACATTATTGGAACAGATTATGATCATTTGATTTACTACCAATTTTTGCTCATTATTACTCATAATATATTCATTCAAGTGGGGAAAGACTTATTGATTGATCGTTGCGTATGTTATACCCGCTTCCTTCCCAACTCGATGTTGGAGCCGAGTGCTTGGCTTTAGCAGGAAGGATTGTAAAAGGTGATTTGAAGATAATGAGTTCAAGTTAAGTTGATCGAAATTTGGGCTACAATTACACTGTTTAAAAATTGAATTTAATCTTTTAACAAACTTTAGTCCCAAAACTCGAACGTCAAACACATACAAAACAATATAATTTTATATTTTGATAAATGATTGCTTTTAAACTTGTAAAGTTCATTTTGGTTCGAGTTCAGACCAGGATCGAAATCAAATCCTAGACATGTAGTTGCTAAGTACCTAAATTTTTGTCTAATGCAGGTAAGTGCATCAACAAACTGGGAAAGATTATCAAGACATTTGTGGCGGGTACAGGTACAAACATTAGCGTCATTTCCACAAGCAATACCGATGATACAAACACTAGTTAAGATATAGCATTTATTTAAGAAGCATAAATACACAGAATTTGAGACCAGATACAAACCTTGGCAAAACTGGATTTATGTACATAATGTTGCCACCGCCACAGTAGACCATAATCACATTTTTGGTATGACGTATCCATTCCATTTTCCTCCTAGTCAAAGCCGAGTGCAATTCCCACCACATATCATAGGTGTGTGATTGACCAAGCTTGAAACACAAGTTTCCCGTGTTACCGTTCAGCAACATATATGCCATTTTTACATGTACCTCGAACCCCAAGATGGCCGTTTGAGGATGCTATATGAATCTCTTTTTGCAGCCTCATAACTAGGTTGAGATTGAACAACAAAGATTTACACGGGAACCACATCGCTGTTTTGATCATCGTCACACGTCAAAATGATACCTTCAACATAGGTAGGAAGGAGGCAGCGAAACCATTGGCAACCTGTTGATTCAGGCTCTTGAGGTGGAACAATCATGAGAACATTGTCGTGGCGTCGAACAACACCCATCACACTCACAGTGCTGCCTTCTTTGATATACCTGAAATGCCACAAATCTTGAAAACGATCAGTTTTACGTAACTAGCTCCAGCCAAGGAAATAAATCTTCGGGGTCAGAAAGAGGTGCCACTTCACTTGCAACACTAGGTGGACAAACGGCCAGGTACAAACACATTAATAAATTCACTATACAGTTTAATGTCATACCCTTCTTTGAGGCGCATTATTCGGTCATCACTGGAAAGTTTTCGATCAGATAGCCAGCGCAAGAAGTCTGGAGATAAATCTCTATTCTCCTTAACAACATCTACTATTGTAGCTGGTTTGACAAATGGAGCAACTTTGGCTCCATTACCTGCCTTCACTAATGCTCTAAGGCCAGATTGGAAATCCGATATGTAAAAATCAGCCACATATTTCTGCTCACCAAGAATTATGGGTCATAACAATGAAACCAACTTTTATCCTAAAAACGTTCCCACCTAGGCAATGCTGTATTTGACTTAAACATTCGTTAGATTAACTAATATGTCTGAAATACACACAACTACAGCAACATTAAGCTTTCTGCAAGGGACCAACAGGCTATGCATCGATTGAGAATTCATTATTTAGGGTCAATCCATATGTTTAATTTTCAACTTCAACCGAATTGTCATCATGCGAGTATTTCAGGCATTAAGTTTAAGTTTACTGTAGAAATTAGAGTGAGTTTATCTTCCTTTTACATTATATCAATATGCCTACAGCCTGATTAATGTTGAAGACCCAGAATTTCTAAACATACAGCAACGTGCTAGTCATCTTCATATCTATATTTCAAATGTAAATTAAGAATGTGCTGTTTGTTATATTCCTGCTAAACCTTACTAGTAGATGAAGTTTGCAAACCAAACTCTTCAATTGCCATTGAAATTTACAAAGGCTGAACATTCATAACCTAACAAACTGACCTCTGAGTATCTAGATCCCCACGAGAAGAAGCGGTGCTTTGGATGAGCCGGCTTTCCACCACACCCACGATATTCGTACAATTCTGTAGAAACAAACACACATCTCGGTACCCTCTGGTAAGATGATTCCAAAGCTATACTGCCACAGGTAACAACCTACAGAAAGAGAGGCATTCAATCTTCATAACGACCTATTTCACTAAGATCCAGTCACGTTTTAGAAATAAGCTAACTAGATTATTGAACAATGAGAAATGAAAGCCGGTTTATATAATCAAACAGGAGACAAGACTGTTAAAATGCTACTTCATAAATGAAACTTGAATGCCCCTAAAAGTTCTCCATCCCTCAAAAACTTTCTCAAATTAACAGCTTATGTATTGACAGAGCCCCACCTGAAAAAACGAACTTTAACCTATTAAATCAATTGCAGTTGCTATACTTTTAATTCCTTACTCCGCAAGGTTTACCAATATTGTTTTTCAATAATGTTAACGGCCACTTGTCACATTGATTTCTTTTCGTAGACAGCACTAGCTGGACTCCTGATTCTTCTGATCTGACAATAAAGTAAGCAAACTACCGAGCAAAGAAACTTGAAAAGATATTATCTTAACCAACATCAATGCACAAGCATGGATTGACAGATCTAAATCGTTGTGTGTAATCCAATGCTATGCAGGAAAATAAATCCCTACAAAAAGTAGAGAAGGTTAAGATTCAAAAAGGAGGTAGCAGCGCATTCAGACACGAAATTTGATGAATACCACATATTCCTATGGTACAATGTTCTTTGTTTTTTATTTTTTTCTTTTGATGAGACCCATCTTTTAATTCTCAAAGACGAGAATTACACCAAGTACTGCACAAAATAGAGATAAACTTTAGTAGTAATGATAATACTATCACTTAAAGAAGAAGAAAGGTAAAGGAGAGAAGAAGAAAGTCGCTGAAAATCGTCCTCTTAGTATAAGCTTTTAACCAAAACGAAATTTGTCAAGAAAATATTATCATATACATATCTATTAATCAATACCCAACGGATTGCCGTCATATTCAGATCGTCTAGGAATATTCTATAAATAGACAACGGAATCAACAAGCAAGCTACTCAAATGTCTAGAAGCCAAATAATAAATCTTTATAAACAACCAAATTCCGTCGTAAACCCAAACATAAAAGTTGTTATAGAAGAAGAGGCGCATAGAAAGAGACAAGAGATTTACCCCAGTGACCTTGATATACTGTCCATCAATGGCTTCTCTGAGCTCGGCATCCGAGTGTCTCCTAACAAACTGTAACAAACCTCTTCTTCCCCATACACAATTCCAGACTAACCCCAAAATCAGGGGCACCAAAATGCCTCCCACGGCCACCAAAATTACAGTTTTTTTCACAGCAACCATCAAAAAAATCCCAATCAACAAACCCATCGCCACAACCACCGTCACCGACCACATTACCACTCTCGAGACCCTAAACCCCACCTTCGCATCGTCGGTCAAGCACGTCACTGCCGACCCGTAAAGCGCTTTGCTTGACCCGGAAACCGAACCAGAAAGAGAGCCGGACCCAGTGTGCTCTAGCTGATCCGACGACCGCCGGTGGCCGGAGGAAAGTGGGCCGGAGCCCAATGGACCAGAAGTGATAAGGCCGGTGGGCTGGAGAGGCATCGGACCGGAGGACTTCTTGATGGAACCCGAATTGGGTCCGGATCGGACCGATCTGCTGGTGTGTTGTGAAGAGGAGGAATGGCGGGAAGGTTGCTTTGGTACCGGAGGAATTGAAGAGGACTGTTGATCGACAACTGGGATGTCGAACATTTTGCCCAGCTCGCCGGATTTTTTAACGTCGCCGCCAGTGTAAGGGATGGCGCGTGAGGCAATGGTGGGTTGTTTCTCGAACTTAGGCTGCTCGGGTCTACCCGAAACGTAGAGGCTGCTTTTGAGCTGGTGAGATGGGATTCGAGTACCCATTTGTGAGATTGAAGCTCGGAAACAGAGAATTGGAAGGTGAAAGAAAGATTTTGGGTGAGTTGGAGCTAGAGAGAGAGTATGCGACAGGAGTGAGTGAGTGTGAGAGCTGGGGCTGAGGCAGCGAATGGCGGTTGTGATGGAGTGTGCTTACACTGTAGTAGTTGATGGGTTTGTTTTCTTTTCTTTATAAATCTATGGGAAGACTTAGACGTAGAACTGTGAAATGAAAACGGAGTTAGTAGCAGAAGTTAAGAATTTGTGAAAAGGAAAATTATGATAATGACATGTGTTCCTATTGTCTCCAACTTCGACTACAGTTATCATGTCATTATACTGATTTAGCTCCATTGTAATATTGATGATGATTCTTCCATTACCCACCATCAAACCTACAGCTCGTAAAGGTTATGCTTCAAAATTAAAGGCACAGGGGAATATATTTGAACTTAACCTACTTCTTTTATACACAAATCATGTCATCTTCTTTTGGTATTATATTAATATTATGACTCAAAATCAATTCAATATTTCTCAGCATTTTAATTTCACTTCGGATTATGGTAGATCCACTTGAATCCATATCATAAAAGTCGTACAGCTGCGAGTCCTGGTTGAGGATAATGTTGGAAGTTCAAGTAACGTACCGGGTCGGTGATGACAGATACGCGGCCCCCGAGTTATCAATCCTGATCATTTTTATCCTCATGGACGAAAGTAGCCTTTTGTTGATGATGACAGCATCCGCATTCTACTTGATAAACTTTTCTTTTAGGTGGCGTTTGATTTGAGGGTTTAGGAACGAAGGAATAGAATAATTGTAAAAAATATTATTTGTTTTGGAGTTTTCAATTTCAAGGTAGTGAATTTATCCCATTAAATTTAGAAATCTACTAAACCCTCCAAAATAGGTGAGTATCAAGTTTTCATTTCAAGATCTTCTCATCTTCTCACCATTAATGTAACAAACCATTAATGGTATTATATCATTAAATGGTATTATATCATCTTTCATTCCCATTAATGCAACAAACCAAACAATATTATTGATATTATTACAGAAACCTAAGTTACAAACCAAACGTTATTTTTTATTTTTCATATTCATTTCCATCCCCTTCTACTATTATACCCATATCTATACCCAATCTCGTGCCCGCACTAGGATGGTTGAAGCTTGCTACTGTGAAAAGCATAGGCGAAAAGCTAATAATCTTAAACGAAAGAAATAATTTGGGGTTTAGACCTTAGAATCAAGTGTTAGGTTGGATGCGACCATTGATGTGAATAACACGTAACTTGGCTGCCTGCGGTTGCCGCAGACCGTCACGAGTGTAAGGTCACAATGCCTTTGTTCTTGTCCGAACACCAAGAATCCAATTCGGATATTTATTTATGTTAACTTTGAACCAATCATTAGCATAAATTTACAGCCTTTGGTATGTCCTCTATCTAGGAATAAGCTTACATACCACCTTTTGTCGCCGCCTTAGAGTACGTTACAGTTAGAGACTTGAATTTGAATTAAGTTTAAATTTTGACAGGAACTCGACTTGACTCGATTAAATCAAAATTATAAAATAAATGAACTTTAATTAAAATTGAACGAAGAAAAAAATTGAGTTGAGTTTAATTTATTGATTTTTTTTACTGTATGTAGATCTAATTAAATGTAGATCTTATAAATTAAAGTATAGAGATACATAAGCAAATGCGAAAACATTTGTTAGAAAATAAGCTCACTAAATTGGCCATTTGTGAGGATCTTAAATGAAACATTACTTGTATGTTTGAATGCTTAAGATTACCAAGAAATTTCATATGAGAACAATTATATTTTGATATCATTTATAACAAAATTGAGTTAGTAGTACTTAGATATAATATAAACTATATAGAGATAGCTAAATAATTTAATAAATGATTCGCCGCTCTAAAATAATTAAAGAAAATGTCTCACTACTCTTGATTAATAATAATTTAAGAAACTCTCTAGGGAGAGTGAATTGGGATATGAAAAGTTACTTTTCGAATGTCAATTTTAAACTAATTACTAAATAGCAAGAGCGATTATGATTAGATTAAAATAGAGTATATACTAATTATATACTCTATATCTAATTGAAGCATTAGATACTAAAAGGATGAAATTACATGTTATGACCAGACATAGATAAATTAAGTCAAATTATTTTAACATTTCTCGTAATAGGATAGTCATGACATATTACTATACATTAATCTTAATATATAATTACAAATTGTTTAACTAGAGAATTAAAAATAAATTAATAGAAACTTTAATTTATCTAATTATAGTTTAGAAATATAATTTAGAATTATTGCAAATGTATTAGAAACTTATTGGGTTACACATAAAGAACAGTTAATTTAAATTATATTTAACGTAATTTTAAAGTTTGAGAAACGTTAGGGATCAAATATGAGATATTTAATTTTATTAAGATTAAATTATTATTATTATTAAATTAGACTTTATTTATAATTAAATTCAACTTTAATTAGAATGAAATCCTGGTGTCTGTTTTTATAAATAACAATAAAGATACCAGGGAGCTAGCATTTTTGTCTTTTTCTCTCTAATATAGAGTTGTGATCAGAGGCTGAAAATGTGAATAACATGTGGTTAACAGTTTCAAAAGAAGAGGTTTACAGGTTTTTAAGTCAAGTATGTTTTAATCCTTCTATTTTTTATTCATGTTTTTCAAGTTATTCAATTAAAGAGATCCTTTGAAAATTTATGAAAAATTTTCATTACATTAGTGATTGGATCATAGTTGATATCAAAATCTTTAATTAATTATGTCGAAGAAGTTGCTTATTTATTATTGACTTGATAAGTATTAAAATTTGAAAATTCATTTGGTTGTATATGTTCCTTTTATGTTTTAGTATAACATTGTGTTATTTCTAAAAATTGTATTATTTCTAAACATTGTTTGTTTTTCTAGAAAACATCAATTGCATGCTTTATAGTTTTAGCTTTTGGAAAAACTCTACCATATGTCCTTATAATTTTTTAAGTTTTCTATAAAAACTTGTTAAAATGAGCTTGCCTTTAGTATTTTGTAATGAAAAATTATCATATGTTTCTTTTGTTTTTGAAATTATGTATATGTATCTGGGGTGGTGGGAGAGGCTAGGAAGCCTCATCCCAACTCCATCAAAAGTGTTGGTAACTAACACCAACGATGGCCCTTCTACCAGTGGTGGTTATTATCATCGATGAAGTCATGTGCTAATTGCTCACCACTGGCAAAGGCATAAACGCTTAGATTAAGAAGCACATCGGCAGACGAAGGCGACATTGTTGGCGATAGAGAAGAGGATGATGGCCAGAGAAATCAGAAGTAGTGCCATTGAAAAGCCTAGAAATCCTAATTTGGAAAATGAAGTTTTAAATTGTTACCTTTCATAATTAAATTACGTTAGTTATAATTAGTATAATAAGCGATGAGACCTTTCTTTTAAAAATTTTAAAATCTTTAATTAAATATTAAGTACATTTTTACAACGTGATTGTTGTCTTTATTATTTAATAATATAACTATAGTTCTATTTATTGTAAGACTTACTAAGTAAACACAATGCTCTTTTAACCTGAGTATCTTTTATCTTAAATTAATTAATCCCAAGTAAAAAATGTATATGATTTAAATGAATAAGGACATGATTATATAAATTTAGAGGAAGAGTTAAGATATATTTTAGCAAAGAATTATCATATAACAAATTTAGGAGTCACGTGAGATGTGATTGATAAGAATATTATCTACCTATTTTAAATTTAGTTAGTTTGTTAGACAAACTCTATATCAATTAAGTTTAAGGGGGCACTACCCTATTAAGAAATTATTTAATAATTTCTTGATTTAATAATGAGGAATATTATTTTGTTTAAAATAGTAGGAGTAACAAATATTTATTAAAGTTCTTATTTAATTTAGTTTTATGTATAAACAAATATTTATTCTTTTATATCTTTGATTGTTAGAAAAAATGAGTTTCACTTTATCCTAAAGAACATCATGGATGCTAACAAGCATACTAGAGCTAATATCTTAGATTGAATTTTCCAACTTAAGAATTGTTTTCAAACAAAAAAGAAATTGTATGTTATTGACATTGTAATCCTACCATAGCACAATTCAAATGCAATTGATGAAGATTGAAAGAGATACCATCGTTATATGGATGAGTTTAAACAAGCTACAAATGTGATGTTGGCTAGTATATTTCTTAAGCTTAAAAGGAAGTATAAGAATATGGATATTCCTACTACAATTTTGCATTTCAAGGAGTTGCTTGGTGCACAAAATAAGGTCGAGAGATATCAGACTTCTATAATATGAATGCAAGATGGCAAACGAATTTGTAGTAGAGTTACACGTACTTGAAATGATTGGCTATATTTAAAAAATTAGGCCAATTAGATTAATTATAAACTATGAGTTAAGTATTAATTTGGTGTTTCAGTCTCTTACTTAAAGCTTTTCATAGTTCATTATGAACTTTCATAAAACTAAAAAAGATGTGTTGTTACTCAAACTATTGTATATGCACAAGAATACATAAGTATAGCTTAATTAGAAACCCAATTATATTTTGTTATGGATTCCTTTATGGGCAAGAAAAAGGGCTTTAAGAAGAACAAAAATATGAAATAAAAGGCTTCTATCAAAATAGCAAACCAAATAGTGGTGTCAAGAAAAAGAACAATAACAAGGGCATGCGTTTTCATTATGGAGTCAATGGATACTAGAAGAAAAAGTACATAACTATCTTACTAGTTAGACAGATAATAAGCTTAAAAAGTTACATCTTCAAGTATGTTTATCATTGAGATCAATCTTTCTAGTTTTATTCCACATTCTTAGGTATTAAGTATGAGATATAGTTCACATATTTTTAATAATATACAAATGTTAACAAAGAGTAGATCGTAGACGAAAAGAGAAGTGGACTTGCAAACTAGAAATAGAATAAGGATTGTTGAACTAGCTATAAGAATTTATAGGTTAATTTTGCCTTTTAGTCTTGTACATGAACTAACCAACTGTTATAATATTCAAATTATTACAATAAACATTATTCCATTTCTTGTTTAGATTTGAATGGATTTGTTTTATTATGAATAAAAGATATTATTTATATAAAGATGATATTTTATAGATCTAGATTAATTAAAAATGGATTGTATAAATTAAATACTTAAAGGCTAACCTTTAACGTAAATAGTAAGAAAAGAAAATTATGTAACCAAAATCCATCTTATTTATGGTATTGTAGGTTAGGTCATAATAACAAAACTATAATCATAAAGTTACACAAAGAAGGATATTTGGATCCTTTTTATTATTAATCATACAAAAATTATGAATCTTATTTTTTAGGTAATTGGATCAAACTACTCTTTAGTGGAAAGGAAAAGTGTGTTAGTGAGTTACTAGAGCTTATAGACTAAAATATATTTGACCCTATATCTACTCTACCAAAAGTGTGGTACTCATATTTTGTTATATTCACATATAGTCATTTTAGATATGGTTATATGTATTTAGTGACACAAAATTCTAAATCATTTGAAACGTTTTAAAAATTTAGGCTTGAGGTTGAGAAATAAAATAGTAAAAGTATTAAGGTGCTTAGATCTAATTGAGATGTTGAATACTTAGAATATGAGTTTCTTAGTTGCTTAAAAGAGATTGAGATTCTCTTACAATAAACTCCATCTAGAACTCCAAAACATAATGGATTTTTTAAGAAAAAAGTGCACTCTATTAGATATGATATGTTCTATGATAAGTCATATAGTCTTTCCTATCTTCTTTTAGGAATATGCTAGTTACCTTATAAATATAATTCTATCTAAATTGGTTGATAAAATCCTATAAAAGATATAGATTAATAGTAGACAAAAGTTGTCACACCTAAAGATTTAAGGATATATGTTTATGTGAAGTGTACAACATCTAATAAACTTCAAGTTAAGTTTACAACATCTGATGAACTTCAAGGTAAGTTAAATAAATGCAAATTCATAGGGTATTTAAAAGAGAATACTATATATCAAGTTTACATCCTCTTAAGTAAAAATTGCTTATCTTAAAATATATTATATTCTTAGGAAGAGAACTCATTCTCAAAAAAAGTAATGGGAATTAGATAGAAGTTAGAGAAAGTTAAGAACCACAAGTGTGCATCTAAATGGAACAAGAACCTCAAGTTGATATATATGATATATAATTAAGGGTCAATAGACACATAACATACGATGTACAAGTTAGATATGTCATCCTCGTACTAGATTAAATCTACATATTAAAAAGGAAAAATACAATGTATTAGTCTGGATGATGAGCCTACTACTTGTAATGAAGCAATTTCTAACATCAATTCTTTAAAATGATATGATGCAATGATATCTAAAGTGAAATCAATTTACACTAACCACGTATAAACGTTAGTGGATGCTCTAAATGGAACATACTAGATGCAAGTGAATTTTTAAGAGAAGGTTAGTGGCTAAAGGTTAAAAAAAAATCAAGTAGTTGATTTTGATGAAACCTTTTTGTCAGTAGCTACGCTTAAGTCCATAAGGGCCTTATTGGGTGTAACCACATATTATGATTATGAAATATGACAAATAGATGTCAAAATAACATTTTCAACAAAAATTTGCTTGAGGATGTATATATGACACAACTTGAAGGTTTTAAGTCTAAAAGGTTTCTTAATCAAGTATATAAGTTAAAAAATATATTTATAGACTTAAGCAAACTTTATAGAGTTAGAACATTCATTTTTTTAAAAAAATCAAAGAGTTTGATTTTATAAAAAATATGGACAATTCATTTATATATAAAAATGTTAGTAGGAGTGCAAACATCTCCTTATTATTATATATAGATATCACTAATTGGAAACAACATAATAATGCTCCAATATATAAGATTTAGTTGTCCAAGAATTTCTCCAAAAAAGATATGAGAGAAATAACCTATATTCTATGGATAAAAACAAATAAAAATAAATCAAAAGAGGTTGCTTAATTAGCTTATCCCAATCTATATACATAAACAAAATGTCAAAGAGGTTTAGTATATAAAATTCCAAAAGGTAATTCTTACTCATATCATATGAGATTTCTCTCTTATGGAGTATATGTCCAAATACATAGGAAAGGAGAGATAAGTTGGATTGCGTTCTATATGCTTTAGTCAATAGACCAATCATATGAATAATGTTATGTAGGTGTGACATTTCAATTGTTAACTATTAATAATCAGTCTTACACCTCTGCTTCTTGCAGTGCTTTACACTCCATCAACTGCTTGATTTGACGATCTAGATTTGTATGTGATGACATCTTTTCTGATCAACAGATCTCCAGTACACTTGAACATTTTAGATATATATCTGATCCTTCTTAAGGTTGATTGAAATGTAAGTTTCGATCTCCTTTCCCTTCTCCACTTTATACTCATTTCGTAGACTTGCACCGAAAAATGCATTCTTGATTTGTCAAGTTAGTAGATTTTTCTTCAATATTTGAGCTTGGAAGAAACTTGACTTAGGCCAATGGATTTCAATATACATATCGGTTCTTTTTTATCATATTTTGAAGTTTTTTGGATGAAAGAAAGGATTTTTTTATTTCACATAGATTATATATATATATATATATATATATATATATATATATATCTCAAAACTTCATTTGTATCTCGGCCTTTGATCTGAAGTCTTGTGTTGGGTTCTTTGAGCGTGATGGACTTGGGTCGATCTCTCGATGTTCCCTAATGTAAGAATCTATTTGCTTATGTTTTATAGTTTAATGGGATTGATTCAGATCTGGTTTTGGTCTTTTTGCGGTTGTGGATCAGAAAGTTTGAATCTTTTTTTACTTAGATTTTAGTATGTGTTTTTGTTTTAGATGTGGGTTTATTGAGTTTGAACATTAGTGTATAGATGTTTTTTGATTCAATGCTGGTAGGGCTTTCAAATTTTAATAATTGCATCATCGATTTTTTGGAGAAACCTCTTGCTCGTTTTGCTGTTTTGAGATTTGGGAAATGCCATTATTTAGTAACTGTGGGTTAGTTTTATTTTTGCAATTTGATGTTTTTAAGGACCTTTTCTTCTGTGATTGGTTGGTTTCCATTTTGTGCTTTTTGGCTCTCAAACCTATTTCTGTTTAGTTATTCCACTCAGTTGCTTTCAGATCTGGTGTTTGAGTGGCCTTTTAGTGTTGGATTATTGAGTTTTTAGCTTGTTGAGGCTTATGTGAGTTTTGAGCTCTTTGCTCTATATGAAGGATCAATGGATTTGGAAGTTTTAGATTTTGAAATACATGTTCGTACTTGGTTTATGGCTTTCGCAATGTTGTTTTTTATTACGCGATGGTTTTCTCGTCTATATTATCTTTTCAGTAGATTTATCGTAAATGTGATGGGTAATAAAAGTTCAGAGTTGGGGTATGTTTAGCTTGATAGCCAAAAACTGCCTTTTGTGTTTGGTAACATTTACCAATTCCAAACACTCTTGAAAGCATCAGATGGCTTGATAAAAAGATTCAGGATACAATGGATTGTGTAATTGCAGGCATTATAGAGATGGTGTTGTACTAATTTTTGTTGTTTTTTATCTTATGTGGATAAGTTGAAGAAGGTGTGGGGAGGGTGGCATTGGTGGAGGTGTTTGGGAGTGAGTATATGCAAAGAATGACATTTCAGAGTTATTTGTATGTTTTTTTGTGGATCTCTGTGATAGGCTTTGGTGAGCGGATCATTGGGTGAACAGATCGAGTCTCAAGAGAAAACTTTGGAGTGATATGATCGAAGGAACACTGGATCTCTGCCAATCCTCTTACCCCTTTCTCTCATGAAGGTTATGCCCTCTTCTTCGATAAGGTATGTAAATAAGCGGCTCTTTTTCTAAGATTGATTAAGAGGTATGTAAACATTGCTCTCCCTCTTTCTTAGCACTCTTACACTCTCTTCCTTCTCCACAGCCTCCTCTTTTTGGGTATGGTTCTAAATTGATCAGTCTCTTTTGCTTTGGTGTCTTCGAAGTTTTGTTGGGTTTTTTCTTTGTTTGATTTAGTGTTTCATGCTTTCAAGATTTGATTAAGCTGATCTCTTTTCTACAGTTCTTTGATGCGTTATTACTTTCTTACCATCTAAATATTGATTCTTTTTTACAAATAAAGAGATAATATAATTCGTTATATTTTAGTTTTAAAATATATTTTATTTTTAAAAGTCGAATTATATTTTATTTTTATTTATTATTTATTTATGTAATTTACTTAAATATTCTACGTGTCAGTTTACTTATTTCTTCTATTAACCTGTATTACTATTTTTCTGTCACATCTGCATGTGAGTCTACCGGAAATAGCCTCTCTGTTATGTAGGGGTAAGGCTGTGTACTATCAGACCTCCCTAGACCCCGCTTCACTGTGAGACTTCAGACTGGATGTGATGATGATGACTAGACAAAATATATCTTATGCGTTAAGCATAATGATCATATTCTAAGTAAATCTTGGTGATGGACACTGGACAGTTATGTAAATATCTTAAAGTACTTGAGAAAAAAAGATGTTTTCTTGGTATATAAAGGAGATGAACTAAGTTCAGGGGTATTCAAATGTAATCTTTCAATACTATCAAGATAATAGTAGAACTCAATCTAGGTACATCTCCACCCTAAATAATGGTACGTTCAATAGGAACAGTTCCAAACAATTAAATATTGATAATTTGATAACTGAGGAAGAGTATATTTTAGTGTCAAATTTGAAAAGGGAAGCTATTTTAGATCAAGAAGCTCATCACTAGACTTAGAATGTTTTTTAGCATTATTGAGCCAATATTATTGTATTGTTACAATAAAGACGCTACTACATAGACAAAGAAAACAAGGTCTCATTCACGGTCCAAATATGTACTAAAAAGATTTCACTTAATCAAAGAAATATTAGAGCCTAAAGAGATTACATAATAGCGAGTTCTCACTATAGAGAATCTTACATATAAATGAGTACGATATTAGATACATAAGCAATTAACTTTAGTACAAGTAGGAAATTATTAGTTTACGCCCTTGCAGTCATTTAGTTGGTGGAAAATTAACATACAATATTATTATTTTAATTAATAAAGAAATTCTTTATCTATATGTATTTTTAATTATATTTTACATTAACACTGATGATAAATCTCTTGGAAAAATTATATTTTGGTCAAAATTATGATAAGATTGTAATTATAAGATTAAATTTGTATTTACATATTATTCCTAAATTATTCCTTATTATAGTTTCATTAAAACTCAATATTAATTTAATGGTAAAACTAGCACACTTTAGCAAGAAAATAAGTTTATTGAATACACCTAATTATGAGAACTTTAAATAGAATATTACTTGTATGTTTGTAGATTTCCTCATTATGACGATTGCTTAATTGTTTCTTAGGCATAAGATTACTAAGGTTTCTCACATGAGAATTACTATATTTTAATACTTTTTATAACCTATTATATATTATTAATTACATAAAGATAGTTGAATATAGTATTTAAAGGATTCATCAGTGTAAAGAATTAGAAAGAATGTTATATTATTCTTAATTATTAATGATTTGAGAGATACTTTAGCTAGGGTGAAATAAGATTTGAAAAAATGCTTTTACATACCAATTATAAATCAATTACTAATTAGAAAGAACAAATATAATTAGATTTAGATAAAATAGACATTAATTCCATACTCTGTATCTAATAGGAATATTGGATGACAAAATAGGTAAATTATACATTATAATCATGCATAAGCAGATTAAGTCAAACTATTTTGCATTCCCAATATTTATGTAGCGGTAACATATTGCTACATGTCAATTTTGATAGATGATTATAAATTATCTGATTAGAGAATTAAAAATAAGTTAAAAGAATTTCTATTTATATAAATTTAATTATAAAGTGGAAGTATAATTTATAATCATCACCGATATATTAGAAACTTAATAGGTCACACATAAAAAGAAGTTAAAGAGAAAATTTTTATTTTAAATTAATTTAGACGTAGTTATAAGTTTTGATAAATTTTAAGGAATAAATATGAGATATTTATTTTTATTAAAATTAAATTAAAATTATAATTAATAATAGAAAAAACCTAATGCATTTTCTATAAATAGGAAAAGGACAATGAGGGAGTTAACACATATCTTTTCCTCTCTAGCATAAAGTTATCTTTCCTTTACTTTATGAATATTGTTAGAGGTTGAACATTAAAATATCCCATGGTTTATAATTCCAAAAGAAAATTTTTGTAGGATTTTGAATTAGGTATGATTCATTCTTTTTATTTTTAATTATTTTAATAAATTTTTTAAAGAATTTATAAAAGTTTTTCTTTTCAATCATGGTTGATTTTTCTGTAATTTAATTATAAATTCTCACAGTTTGATTAATTTTATTGTTTATTAAACTTTGTCATTGACAAAAAAATAAAGCTTGTTTTTAGTGACAAAAGCTCATATTTCTCTCCAAACTACTATTATTACATGTCCATTTTCATGAAAAGTTCCTATTTAGACTATTAGGTATTGTTGCTACAACCTCATCATCGTACTTAGTTCTTGAATATACTCACTGGTTCTCCGAATTATGTACTCTCCTCAATTCTCATTCATTCCAATTTACAACAGTTGTCAACAATCTTCTAACCTTAGTTAATACTAAGGGTTCATTCATATCTCCAGCCTACTTGATGGCCTCCCTGGACATGGATCTTGGGAACTTTCCAGCCCTTCTAACCTTATTTCCTGCCCTAATTCTAACTCCCCATCATCCCATCTTAGCTTCCAAGACCTAAGAAACTTTTCTTGAGTCCTCTGTCAGCAAGTGGACTTACCAGAAAGACCACCTTAGGTTCTTGTTAAGGGTCAAAATTTTCACACCAAAACCACCCTCCCTAGCTCCTCTATCTAGAAAACATGATCACAGGTTTTAGAGGACTCTTCCCCAACCTTGAAACTACAATCTTACCCTTCTTGTGGCCTATTCGGCTCAAATCTTTTAAATAAAAACCCAAAAGTGGGAGGCAACTATAGTAAGCTTCTTCCTAGGCAAGAGACTCTCTTTCCTAGCCCTTAATGCATGCGCTAAAGCACAACAGAAACCCTACAGATTACAAGAAGTGTTAATAAAAAAAGCAACATCTTTCTCTTCGGTTTGAATATGCTCCGTAGGTATAACAACTCATGGAGGCAGGACATGACTCTTCTACTCCATGCCTATATTCTCACAAAAATGGAAACTTAGAAGTCAGATGGAAAGTTTGAAATAGAAACAGATCCCCATATAGCTATTTGTGAACTAGAATTAACGATGCATCTCTACAATCTCCTATAGTATACTCATCAATGGGGATCCCATTGAACTCTTTGAAAGTGCTAGTGGAATCAGACAAAGGGACCTTTTGTACATGAATAGACTCATCAAAATGGCCATTTCCAAGGATAGAAGCTTTAAGTTCCATTCTAAATGTAAAATGTTAAGAATGGCGAAACCAAATTTTGTTGATGACTTAACTATATTTTCTAGGGTAGACTCTCATTCTATAGAGACTATAATGATAACTCTAAATGTTTTTATGAACACCTCTAGTCTTACAATCAACTTAGACAAAGGCTTTCTTCTACTTTCCTTAAAAAAATTAACACCAATCAAAATAGTTATCTTCAATCATAGCGTTGAAAATTGGGAAACTTTATATCACCAATTTGAGTATTCCTATCACCTTGAGGAAACTTAATCAAACGGATTTCTCTCTATTAATTGGGAATGTCCAAAGGAGAATTGGAAGTTAGTGCAATCACTTTTTCTTATTTGTTAGAAGAATATAACTACTTAACTCAATTATCAATATCTTGCATGTATACTAGGCTGCCCACATCTTCCTACTAAAAATGTAATTAAAACCCTAAAAACCTAATGAGGAACTTTCTCTAGACAGGAGACAACATAAAGCTAATAACAAAAAGGTAAATTGGAAGGATCTATGACACATAAAGGAGGAAGGAAGTCTGGGAATCAACTCTATTCAGATTATTAACCAAACTTTGCTCATCAAGTAGATCTAGAGTGTGCATACTGATAGTATTTACCCTAAACACAACACCTTACAAACCCTGTTAAATATGTTAAAGCTAAGAGAAGGTAAGGAATTAGTTCTAATTCAAGTTAGGGATTAGGGAAACAATAATTTTTAAGCATGATCAATGGATTTAATGGGGGTGTTTATATTATATTCCTGAACTAAACCCTTTAAAGAATGTATTTCTAGACTGTGTAAAGGTGATATAGGGTCAAATAGTATTTAAAGGAATATTAGATCAACTTCCCAAAAGCCCCATCATTTGCCATATCCTTAATCTAAGTCTAGAGAACAATGACAGTGATAGAATTACATGGAGGGGTTTTTTGTTGGAGTGTTCTCTAACTCTTCCTATAGGAAGCTATTAAGGAAGCAAAGGTTGATTGGTACTCCCTAGTGTACTATGTGGTTAGTTTATAAGAATCTGCTAAACACCAAAGACAGATTAATGAAATATCTAAATATCCCTAACCATTATATTCTATGTAAGGAGGAATTGGAGAACATATAACACTTATTCTTTAAATGTAGGCTATCCAGTAAATTATGGAAAGCATATATGACAATTAGAAAATTGATAGTTGGAAGCACTATATAACTCATTTAGAATGAAAGGAATAAAAGGATTTTTCAGAACAAGAGAAAGAAAGGGAACATTTATTTACAAGAACTGATTGGGCTAATCAAGGAATAAATTATTACACACCTACTTCACTTGCGCTATCTTTGGTTGAACGTAAGATTTTTAATAGAATGGAATGGAATAGTTTATAATAGAATAGAATGTAAATGGATCTAATATTGAAAATTTGTTATTTGGGAGGGATGGAAATGTTCATAATGTAATATAGTGAAATGTTGTTTGGATGAAGAGTTTATAATATAATATAGTGTAAAGTTGTTTATCATTTTACATTCCATTCTAAACCCTCCAAATTGGAGGTTTTTCATTTTTATTGTTTAGGATGGAATGAAATATAATATG
>JAOSBK010000006.1:3758037-3774949 GCA_027568895.1 Erythroxylum shatona | reverse complement strand
CATGAGATAAAACATGTTTCTTACCTATTAAGCTTCCAAATCTTCCAAAACCACAAAATCTTTAACTCCCTCCACCATACACTATCATCATCATCTTAAGGGGGTGAGGTATAGGTTAGGATTTTTAGTGAACACAAGAAGAGAAAACCAAGATGAACGGAGGTAGAAAAGATGAACAAAATATCAAAAGAAACAAGGAAGAGGAGAGCTACATACATGGGGGAGAATTCTATCTTTAAATCACCAATCACCTTAGGAAAGGAGAAGCATCGAGAAAGGCTAAAAGGAGGGTGGGTTTTTATTAAACAACTATATCATGGTGGCATGTTAGGCAAGTGACAAGTGTCACTTGCCACATGTCACATTTTAAGCCCTCACTTAGCTTCTTTCCAATTAAATTCCAATTTCTACTCCAATTTCTCCCCAAATTTCCAATGGTTCAATTTAATAAATCCTAAACTCATTTATCTAAATTTCCAGTTCCATTGGACAGTAATTTCTACTACCAGTAAACAATCATTCTACCCCTTGGCATTTTTCCCAGTCTAGAAATTACATCGAAATTTCATAAAAATAATTTCTCAAATTCTACAAAAATTCAAAAATCACAATGACCCTCTCCAACTAATTTTTCATACACACAAATCACATTAATGTACAATCACATTTCTTCACACTTATACTGGGAAATGTCATAAATGCACGTACAGTCATTTTTCATGTGCAAAATTCACTATTCATAAGTATGCGGATGCTAGATTATGCTTGAGCATGTAAAGGCAATTTCTAACGCTCATTAGCCCCTCAAAATTACTATTCTACCTTCCCCATCGGTAATGGGATGTTACATGCTGTGACTTCAATCCCTTTGTCCACCATCCACCATGCAAACTACATCATTACTTGACAATTTATGCATGGACATTGAAAAAAGTTGTCGCAACTTTATTTGGGGCTCGACTACAGCGAGAAAGAAAATTAATTTGGTCAAATGGGATCAATTTCGCCAACCTAAAATGCATGGGTGACTAGGATTCAAATGTATAAGAAGCATGAATGGTGCCTTATTAATGAAAGTGGAGTGACAGATACTTTCCTAGCCTGACTTACAATATGTCCAAGTATTATGTTTGAAGTACAAATTTACTCCTGGCATGTCTTCTTTTCCACCAAACCCTTAGCGTTGTTCTAATATATGGCGTGCAATCTTGAAGGTTTGGAACCAAGTCACATTGGCTATTAATGGGTAGTGTGTGATGATCGGAGGACAAGATTTTGGAGAGATCAGTGGCTGGTCGACAGCCAACCTTTAGAGGAGTATGCCATAGGGTAGGATTTGGAAGATCAAAGGGATTGGTCAATTTGCAATTATGTTAGCTCTGAGGGTAGTTGTAGGTGGGATTCCTTTTTGCATCTTTTGCCACTCTTCAAGGTAGGTTTGATTGCTAGTCTGTTGCCCCCTCGTCCTGAGAGAGGTTCGGATAAATTGTATTTGACACTAACCGCCAATAGCTATTTCTCAACAAAATCAACATATACCCTTTTGGTGATGGATAACTGGAGTGTGAAGGATCCTATATAGAAGATAATTTGGAGGTGGAGAGGCTCGAAAAGGATTAAAACCTTCTTGTGGCTTGTCATGCATAATAGACTTTTAACGAATCAAGAGTGAAACTGACAGTTCTTGAGTGCTATTACTACCTGCCAAATTTGCTTGGGCTATACAGAGGACACAAACTAGAAGTTGTAGTATAACTAGAAATATTTAGGGCCAATCGATTGATGAATCAAACCTCCAAGAATTCTTCAGCATCCGCTTCAAAAAGTGGATGGTAGGGAGCATGAGGAACGGTGTGGCAGTTATGGACGCGACGAAATCAGGCTATTTTCAATGATGGTCTTACTAACTGCCATGATAAAGTGGCTAATATCATGAACAAGGTTGAGGAAAATCGAAACGAATGAGCACTGTGGTTAATGCCAATTGAACTCGCCAAGGTTAGGCAAGAGCTGTTGATTCGGTGGCTCCCTCCTGAAGAGGGATGGATTAAAATTAATACAGACAGGGCTTACAACACAGTAACTAACCAAGCTACCACTCGAGGGGTAACCCGCGATAAGTAGGGCCAATGGCTTAGTGGGTTCTCAATGAATATTGGTTTGACATCATCCATTGGAGCATAACTATAGGGCACTTTCAGGGGCTGGTCTTAGCGTGGGCAAAGGGTTTCAAGAATATTATCGACGAGGTAGACAATGTCACAAGGGTCTACCTTCGTATGGCAATCCCGCTTAGGTCTGCTTAAACAAGATTCAACCTTCTCACGTGAATGTTGCCGAACGATTCCTAGGACTGTTCTTATCATTTTATAGTCCCGGGGCGAAAAAAATGACCCTAATAAATTGGACGAAATAAAAAGGCCCTATTAAATCAACAGTATGCTTAAGTTTACATGTTTGTATAAAACATAAATGACTCAATTTATAAGTGTACATACTGAACCAAATATTAAATGATCATAACATTTAATTTTCTTCTAGGAAGTGAGAAAAAGAAGAGATCTTGGGATATATGCATACAGTTTGTCACGTGGCATCTTTACAAAATCTATGCAGTTGATAGGAAATAGGCTAGCATATACTGCGACTTGATTAACCAATATGTTATTGAATGAGTCTCTCAGCATGAGAAAGAGATGAGAATGGGGCCCCTTTCTAGCATTGAATGTGTTAATAGCTCCGAAAGGAAGGACATGATAAATGCATCATTGATGGGCCTGCATGTTACTCAATTATTGGGTTTGTGCGTTGTCTTGTGGGCAATTCTTTTGGAGCTTGATTCTATGGCTGATTGATATTCTTTTATTTATATCTTTAAAAAAAGTTTTTACCATGGGATTAGGGGCCCTTCCTCATCATGGGCCCTAGACAGGTGCCCTACTGGCCCTTGCCCAGGGCCGGCATTGACAATTCCGTTGGCCCTCGAACATCTCACGTGCACACAAGTGTTTAAAGTGTCTCTCACACACACATAAAGGACACAAGTGTAACAGAGTAAAGAAAGCAACAAGAGATTTTAAATATAGTCAAAGTTACTCTTTCATTAACCCTCAACAAAATGTTAACAAAAGACACATGTACCTCTTACTCGAAGCACTCAAAGAACTCCCTACTTAAAGTCTTTATAATAAGAACTCTCCCCCAAAAGCTCTTAACTCTCAAAACTCTCTCCTTTGAGTGATTTCTCTCAATAATGAGTGAATGAATAGGTCTCAACACTAATGAGCTATTTATAGGCTCCTCTAGATGACTAAGAGTCCCAGTAGAACTCTACTAGCTAAGATCACAATCTTATCCCATAGGATTAAGTTACGTCACATTTAAAAGATTATCCTATCTAGGAATAATTATCCTTATCCACGAAGATCTCCTCTATCTTCAGATGATCTTTCCACGTGATCTTCATCTCTTAAAGATGATGTTCATCCACTGTGATCTTATCCGCCATGTCAACATGTGCCACCTCATCCATAGCTACCACATCACTGCTGATGCGTTCTCATCACATCCTATTCGCACATAAGTCCATCAATGCACATCCATGGAGAAGTCCATCTTTTATGATCAAACTCACTCATGGTGCAGTCTTGTCGCTCCATGACTAAGTACAAATCAGAATCCGAGTTAGTATAAAACCTCACACACATTACATACCTTCAATCTGCCTCACCGAATTTAAGTGTTTATGCTTCTCGTCATCGTCGCATGCCTTCGCACATCCTCGCAAGGGTCTTTCGCATACCTTTGCGCCTTCTCGTGCACCACCGAGTCTCACATGACTTAGTTCGCTAATCTGCATGACCTTGCATCCGAATCTCATGTCTCATTAAAGATTTTTGTCAATGCATGCCTAGCCATACCCACGATGTCGAATCTCGCCTACTTTCGAGATTTACGCCAATACTTGCTACATCCCTTGCCTACTTCGCAAGTTCTTCGAGTTTTGCTCGCCAACTCGCAAGACTTCACCTTGTTCCCTCGTCAACACACCTTCTTCGTGCCAACCTGTATGCCAAGCATTGGCCAAGGCTCGTTAACACTTGCACGATCCCGAAATCTGGACTTAGTAGTTTAACAAACCACCCTCATTAGAATAATTCGATGCCCTTGTCGAAATAATCTATGGGCACTCCACCAGCAGTTCCCTTGAAGACTCCTTCGCTAACTGTCGAAGACTAGAGGAAGCCTTCTCTTTCATTACACTTTTTCCTCGTACCATCTCCTCTTTCCATCGAGTTTAATCTTACATGGGTGCTCCTCTACGAGGCTCATGAAATTCAAATAAGCGAAGTTGTTGATGGCTCCTTCTCCCAAGTCATCTTCCTCGCTCCCTCCTTTGTCCTACCCGACTATGGAGTTCATCTGCTTCTCACCTTTCTTCCTTTTTGGGCATTCTCAAGCAAAATGCGGCCCCTCACAGATGAAGCATGCAACATGTCCCTTCAATTGCTTCTTCTTATGTTGAGAAGATTCTCCCACCTTCTCTACTTTTCTCCTTGCCATCTCGGGTTCCACCATTTTTCTTGCCCTCTCTGTTGAGTCGAATTGGTGATGGCAATTGGAGATCCACGAAGGCATCTACCATCGCTATTGTGCTAGGGAGGTCCTTCACGTTCTGCCTCTGAAGCTCCATTTGTGCCTAACCTTGCAAGCCATTAATGAAGTTGAACAACTTGTCCTCCTTCGACATGTTCCGCACATCCAACATCATCGATGTGAACTTCCTCACATACTCCCTCACCAAGCCGTCTTGCTTTAACCCCTTCAAAGCTTCCCTCGTGAGCCATGAAGTGTTGTTGGGTAAGAACTAATCCATTAGCTCCTTCTTCATCTTCCACCAAGTGTTGATGGGAGGTCTACCCGTACTGATGTCGTTAGAGGTTCTCGTTATCCACCACAACTTCACATCACCCACTAGGTACATTATTGTGATTGACACCTTCTCCGAGTCTGCCACTTTTGCCACTGAAAAGTACTGCTCCATGTCCCACAAAAAATTTTCGAGCTCTTTGACACTTTATTTGCTATCAAAAATTTGTGGGTCCCACACCTTCACCATAGTGATTTTAACTTGAACACCCATCTCGTGCCTTGACATCGCACGTTTGAGCACCAACAAATCATAACTCATCTCTTCACGAGCCTTCACTTATTCTTCGAGCGTTCGCATTGTTGCTTGAAGCTCCCTCTCCAAGGTTGTAATACATTTCAACAAAGGAACTGCTCCCTCATCCATCGGGGATAGAGACTCAACAATTGCCTCTATTCTAGTAACCCTTTCTGTCAGATTACTTTCACCAGCCATCACTAGATTGACTCTGATACCAGCTGTCACAAGGGTCTACTTTGACTCGAACTTCTACCACAAGTTGCGTCTACCTTCATTCGATAATCCTGCTTAGGTCCGCTTAAATAAGATTCAGTCTTCTCACATGAATGTCGCCGAACAATTCCATTAGCCCTCGAACACCTCACGCGCACATAAGTGTTTAAAGTGTCTCTCTCACACATATAAAGAGCATAAGTGTAACAGAGTAAAGAAAGCAACAAGAGATTTTAAATATAGCCGAAGCTACTATTTCATTAACCCTCAACAAAATGTTAACAAAAGACACAAGTACCTCCTACTTGAAGCACTCAAGGAACTCCCTACTCGAAACCCTTACAATGAGAACTCTCCCGCAAAAGCTCTCAACTCTCAAAGCCCTCTCCTCTAAGTGATTTCTATCAATAATGAATGAATGAATAGGTCCCAACACTAATGAGCTATTTATAGGCTCCTCCAGATGACTAAGAGTCCTAATAAAACTCTACTAGCTAAGTTCACAATCTTGTCCTATCTTATCCCATAAGATTAAGTTACATCACATTTAAAAGATTACCTTATCTAGGAATGATTATCCTTATCTACAAAGATCTCCTCTATCTTTAGATGATCCTTCCACGTGATCTTCATCTCTTAAAAATGATGTTTATCCACTGTGATCTTATCCGCCACATCATCATACGCTAACTTATCCACAGTTGCCATGTCACTGCTAATGTGTTCTCACCATGACTTATCCAAACATAAGTCCATCAATGCACATCTATGGACAATTCCATCTTCTATGATCAAGCTTACTCATGGTGCAGTCTTATCACTCCATGACTAAGTACAAGTCACAATCCGAGTTAGAATAAAACTTGCACACATTACATACCTTTGACTGGCTCGCTGAAGTTAAATGCTTATGAGTCTCGTCGCACTTGCATGCCTTCGCGCATTCTCCCAGGGTCTCTCACATAACTTTGCACCTTATTGCGTACCCTCGGGTCTTGCATGACTTAGTTGACTAACTTTGCACGACCTTGCATTCGAATCTTGCACCTCATCGAAAATTTTTGCCAATGCATGCCCTCACGTATCAAATCTCACCTACTCGCAAGACTTCACCTTATTCCCTCATCAACACGCCTTCCTCATACCGACCTGCATGCTAAGTATTGGCAAAAACTCGCCAACAATCACACAATCCTGTAGTTTGGACTTAGGGTTTTAACATATAACATAAATGTGGTTGAAGCCATGAAAAGAAAGCAAGTTATGCGATACTCAAAACTCTTAGCTGCGATTACAGAGCTGTTCGCCTATCAGTGATAGGTTCAGATCAAACATGTCTATCGAGAAGTAAACTTCACTGCAGATTGCATGGCGAGATTAGCACTAGCTGATCAGTTGGGCTGCCAAAGCTTTGACATGCCCCCAATAGTAGTGAAAGAGTGGCTTCGTCATGATTTGCATGGGATTTCCTATGTGCGTAAAGTAGCTATTTGAGTTTTCTTGCTTAGGCTTTTGCCTCTTTTCCTATACCCAAAAAAAGACAATCCATATAGGGTACTCTTTAAAAGAAAGTATTATTATAATTATTTAAAGGTTTTAGGTCACTTTGCTATGCTCATAATCTTAATAATGATAGATTCTCTATTAGAGCTTATTGCAATAATTCAAGGTTGAATTTTTGAGTTGTTTTATTACAAAAGAGAGAAATTATACAATAGTGGAGATAATAGAAGAGCCTATAATTCAAGACCCAAAAAAGTTCTATACTAATTTGACATACAACTTAGAACATAATTACAGTCTAATTACTAGCGTAATTGTAAGAATATTGTAGCTAATTATAAGCAGTACGTATGGCAATTTTGGTACAACAGATATAGTAACTTCAATAACCCCCGTAAGGTTAGAGCATGGAGATTTTGAATGCCTAACTTGCTAAGAAGAAAATGAAAATGATCACGTCCCAAAGCTTTGGTAAATATATCTGGCAGTCAAAATTAAGAAGAAATATATTGAGCAGCAATGTGACCCAATTGCATGTGTTCACGAATAAAATGACGGTCGATCTCAACATGCTTAGGTCACTCATGAAAGACTAAACTGACAGCAAAATCTAAAGCCAATTGATTGTCACAATGCAAAACCATAGATTGCGAGCGTGAAATAGTAAATCAATAAGCAAGGTTCGCAACCATACTAGTTAACTAGTATCAAACGTCATATACTAATATTCTGATTTAGCAGAATAGCCATAAATTGTTAATTGTATATTGGACCTCTAAGAAATTGGAGTAACACCAATAAGACAAAGTAACTTATAGCAGATCATCGCTTCAAAGGATAACTTGCCCAATTTGCATCATAATATGCTTTAACACAAAATTACTAGCTAAAGAAAAAAAGAGTCCTTGACCATGAGAAGTCGTTAGGTAGTTTAGTACATGAAAAGCAACATAAGGATATGGTTAATAATGTTGTTGCATAAATTAACTATGAACTGTATAAGTGATGTCAGGCTAAGTCATAGTAAGATAAATGAGACATCTAATTAAACAACAAAATTGGCATGAATCTTTTAATGGTTCACCATAATTAGAGGGCAGCAAATGTTGTTGTGGTATAAGGAAGGTGATAAGTTTGCTACACAATATGTCAGCTTCATTTGAGATGTCAAATATGTATTGGCAAAGCAATATCAATATTCCTCTAAGAGAACAAGCCAGTTTTAAGCCAAAAACTACTCGAGATGGCTAAGATCCTATATAAAGAAACATGCATTAAAAAATTCTTGAACTTTTATATGTACAAAATATCATTACTAGTAATAACCACATCATCCACATAGATAAGAAAAGAAAGGAAAGAGATACCTTAAGTCAAAGTAAAAAATGAATGATCAAGTTAAAAATGGATAAAGCTAAATTCTCATAACAAAGAAGAGAATTGTTCAAACCATTATTGTGAAGCCTGCTTCAATTCATACAATGATTTATGTAGACATTATGCACATCTAATTGATGCAGTTAGACATTATGTAGACACTATGCACATTTAATTATACTTTAATCCACATGAAGGAAGGTATAATGCACATCTAATTGATGCAATTCCTAATTTTTTGTAGTCGCAATAGCTAATAAACACCAAACTCACTGCAACAAAAAGGGCATTTGACTATAAAAAAATCGTAGCTAAAGGTCTCAAAATCGTTACTAATGACTATTAGTGACGATTTATATTCGTCACCAAAAACATCATTAAATTCTTATAGCTGAACTCTATATGCGATGTTTTTTCTAATCGTTGCTAATAGTTTTTGGCTATACTTTATTTTCATAGCGAAAAACTATTAGTGATGTTTTGAGAAATTGTCTCTAATAACTTTTGGCTACGCTTAGTTTTTGTAGGTAAAAAATATTAGCTAGTTTTTGTAGGTAAAAGTTATTAGCTACGTTTATAGAAATGTAACCAAAACCTTTTAGCTATGTTTATAAAAATGTAATCAATTTTTTTTAGCTATGCTTTGTAAATTTTTAATTTACATTTTAACAAAATATTACACCACGTTGAATTATAATTATTTGTTACTTTTTAATGCATATTATTATATATAATATTTAGATTTTTATGGTTAATCTATTATACAAAAAAGTTATATAAAAATAATTGATAATTTGAAGCATTATATATAAAAATAAAATATCATTAAATTTCAAGATTTTAATTACAACTTTAACAATACTTATATACAAACACAATAAATACAGAGATTAGTTTATAAGATATAATACAAATCACTCAGTTCCATTATATCTTCTTTAAATTTGTAATATGAGAAAAATATTAAATTTAAATTATAATAAAAACATTAATTAAAAGAAAAAAGTATAAGAGTTGTAATTAATGTCATTCATCTTCATCTTTACTGTTTTCATAATCTTAGTCAAGTAATTTTTTGAGGCATTTTTTATGTTTGATCAACTTTTTTCAATATTTTATAATTTAACCTTAAGTGTCTTGTTTTCCTCTTCAAGACGTTAAATGTATGATGATCTTGATGAGGATGAAATATTTGGCTTAGGGCCAAACCTAAGACTTTTATATAAACGGATTATGTACCAAGGACATAGTTGCAAATGTATTCTACATTTACCTTATTCTCCTTAGACATTGATTTTTGCAACAACTTTTGCATCTTATTCTAAAATTATGAAAACAAAATCAATATTCAATGCAAATATTATTAGTTAGTATTACATAAATAAATAAAATTAAAATTAAAACAAATTTTATACTTACACAATTATTTTGTGCTTCTTTGGACATCCACTTATGATCTTCCTTATAGTGAGTGAGTTTGTATAATGTAATCCTATCACACTCTTATCCATATAGTTCCTTCTCACTTTATTTTATGGAAAAAAAAATACAATCCACAATAAATAATATAGTGTTTATTAATATAATTATAACTTGTAAACAAAGATCTCACATATTTATTTTAGATGATAATAAATGGTGGGAGCCTTGATTGTGAGGAGTTTTCATTTTTCCTCCGTTGACCTTTACCTTCTCACATTTTTCCTAAATAAAAAAAAAGATAGTCATTAAATCATCTAACAAGATTAGTGGAAGCAAATGTGAAGAAAAAGAAAACAAACTTGAACTTTGGGAGAGGCCCAATAATCACACAAATTGTTCTAATTTTTTAGAGACATCCGTTCTAAAATATGTCTCCTTGCCTCTATATCAAAAGGAAAAGATTTGTAATATTGATACAGTCTATAATGACGATCCCTGATCCTTTGTTTCATCAATGAAGTGACACAATTTGAAACATCAGTGTTATCGATATCGATGATATTCAATTTCATTTGTGAATAATAAGTAAAAGTATAATTAATCTTAAAATAAGTGAAACAATATTGCATATAGTTAAATAAATTGAAATTTTACCGAAACTTTATCTAAGGCATTTTGAAGCAAGTTATCTTCCTTTAAGTCCTTATCATGCTTTAGGCAAGGTAATTTTGTTCTCACAATTATCCCCAACTTACTTGACAATTTAGTGGATTGGATCTTGTCTAATGTTGACATTAGAACCTGACAACAAATGAATAATGATAAGAAAATACATAGTAAACATGTAAATATATATTTAAGCATAAGTTTATTTGGAGGTGTTAAAGATTAACAAACTTGTAGATCCCTCTGTACTAGTTGATTCATTATTGGTTGAGGAAGAATGAGGTTACTGCTGACTTGCTTCATTGGTGGATGAGGTCGAATGTTGTTATTGGCTAGGAACTAATTGATGTAATTGTTTTGGCTAGGAATAATGTCGATACCTGCCACTTTCTTCCCCTTGTTTCAACCATGTGTCATTATATTAGATATCTATAAAAATGTACATAAATGTTATTAACAATAATGCTAAGTTTTAATTAAAAACAAACAATGAAATTGGGCCCGCTAAGAATAAAAAACATGAACCCAACATAAAAGTCATCATGTACAAGTAGTGAGTTTTAAACATACCTCTTAACAGTCATAAAGATTGCTCTGTTTAGAATATTACTGGGCTTAAGGTTGCACTTTTAAAGGCTTTAATGTTGAGATAATAGATAAGAAAATATATTGGGTGAAGAACTTTACGTTAGAGCTACTGGATGATGAATTATCATTTTCATGTATACTGTCTATTTTGGATCATTAATTATGTTTGCAGTTAAGTTTGGTTGAAATTTCGTAGTCATCTTTGAGTGTACAGTAATTTTCTTTTTATATATATTGTACTCTTTGATTCATGAAAGCTTCACTAAGAATGATTGAAAATTTTTATATGGTTTTTATATATGTTTTATTAGGATTGTAATTATGGAATTCTTGATATTGCATTAAAGCAAATTAGCATTCTAAAGCAAAAGGAATTAGCTAAATTATGTGAAATACCACAATTCCACAAATTGTCGCTAAAATTCACAAATTCATGACAATTTCTTGACAATGATATTACAAAACCATTACCAAAAGAAAAGCATCTTGCCCAAAATCTTTCCATTTGGCAACATTTTTTTTGAATCATAGTCAAAAGCCTCCCGTTTGACAATGATTCTGGAAATCACTGCTAAAGGTTGATCTTTTGGAAACGATTTTAAAGTTGACATTTAGCTACGATTTTTAAATCGTCACCAAAAAATGTAGTCAAATGTCTATTTTATTGTAATGATTGTTGTCAATTTGGCTATAAGGGTATAGGATTCTGTATAAGCCAATCCCTCAATCTATATATAACCCTGGAGTATTAGTCAATCTTTTAGCACTCAATAGAATCGTCATCTTTGTATTTTATTATATAAAAATAACGAGAACCAATTAGTTTCTTCCTTAAAGGTAAAGGTACTAAGGACCTAGAATAACTTTTCTATAGTATAGAAAATTTTTGCTTCATAATCACACCATTTTGGATCTTTGAAAACTTATAAGAAGGATTGAGGTTCACTAACAATAGAGACATTAATGAGGAAAACTTGATGACATGGATCAAAACGAGAATATGATAAATGACAAGAAATAAAGTAAGGAGCATCTAAAGAAACCGTAATATTTATAGGTAACAAAGGCATATTTACTATAGGAAGCTCATACAAATAGTCACAAAGATGAGAGGGAGTTTGACATCCTTTGAGGACATGAAGCATTAAGAGAAGAGATTTGAATGGGCTTGGATGTTCGAAATCTTATGATTAAGAGATAACATTTGGACTAGCGGATATAAATGTTAGTATGGTAATGATCTCATCAATATCATTTTGTGAAAAAGGAACTTGTAAGTTAGGATGAATATATGCAACATCAGTCGACTCCAGTGAATCTTGAAAAGTAAAGGAACAACTAATCAAGGCTCTTTTGGAAAGTGTTTGGAGTGAAAAAGAAACTGGTTTCTAAATAAAATAGCATCTCGTGGTATAAACATTTTATTTGATTCCATGTTTAAACTCTATATCCATTGTCTCATGGCGTAACCAATGAAAACACAAGGCTTAAAATAAGATACAAACTTATGCTTCCTTTGATTTTTGTCATGCACATAACATAAACAATCAAAATATGTAAATAAGAATAAAAGGGATGTTTGGAGAACAGCATCGCATAAGGACTCATACCTGATAACAAATGTAAGAGCATACTTAGTTAAATAGGTTACAGTTAACACACATTCCCCTCAAAATTTTATTGGAAGATTTGTTTGGAATTGAAGAGCTCAAGTAACTTCTAACAAATGACTATGCTTATGCTCTATTATTGCATTTTACTGAGTGGTATCAATATAAGATATGCCATTGAGTAAGAAGAATTCTAACTTAAGTCCAATGAATTATCACGAATATCTCTTTCTATTTTGAGATCAAATTAAGTATTAACCATTACATAAAATTAATGAAGTATTTTTATTCTTTTTGACATATTTTTAAGAAAACACCCAAGTTTCTCTTATGTAATCATCCCGTAATAGTAAGAAAATAATAAGCATAAGAGAAAATTGTGTTTTATAAGGTCCCTAAATGTCAAAATGAACTATATCAAAAGGAAAATCATGTTTATTAGTACTTAAGGGAAAAAAAACTTCTAGTTTATTTAGCAGGGTGAACAAAAATCACATTTATTTAAATTCTTAAAAGAAAACTAGATAGTTAAGGAATTAAGGACAAATGATCGAGGGAAGGATAACCTAAGTTTATGTTTGGTTGGACATAAAGTTTTTAATGGAATGAAATGTAATAGAATGAAACAGAATGATTTATAATAGAATGAAATGTAAATAGATGTAATATTAGAAAATTATTGTTTGGGGTGAATGGAAGGTCATAATATAGTGAAATGTTATTTGGTTGAAGGGTTTATAATATAATATGGTGTAAAGTTATTTATCATTTTACATTCTATCCTAAACCCCCCAAATCGGAGGTTTTTTGTTTTTAATATTTAGGATAAAATATAATGTAATATGAAACGCTCATTTTTCATTCTATTTCATTCCATTCCATTATAAACCCTCCTCTCAAACGATGGAATAATATTAGATTCCATTCCACTCCATTAATAAACCCTCAACCAAACATACCCTAATGCAACAAAAGGAATATGAGGCTTATAAAAGTAGTATAAGCCATCATGCAATTCACCCATTCCAATTAGTTTCTTTGACGTAAGTTCTTGTAAGATATAAAAAGAAGGAAAAATATGACTAAGCAATAAAGATCTTTAGTCAGTCTGAAAGAAGATTGCACTTGAAAGAGGGTATATAAAGAACATGATCTAAATTCATGTTTAATAGTTTAACTTGACCATTAGAAGCAAGCATGATATTAGAAATAAAAGATATATCATATGTAAGCTGCTTAAATATACCATAACTTAAGATCCAATTTAAAAATCATGAGATTGAGTGACCCTACTGATAAAATCTTCTACTTTATGATTAGCAAAAGGAAATAAAGGCTAATCATATGGCATTTGTGTAAGGGTAAATCCTTTACTCACTAACTAACTCAATCTTTAAGTAATGTTATTGGCCAAAATAGATTTTGGCTCCTTTTAAGCATTTACCTTTAACTTGGCAAGTTGAGAAAATGCCACTAGCTTGAAACACCTAGGCTTACCACAATGCTCATATCTCAAGTTATAAATCCCTCCTTGGCCATAACACTTCAGTTGTTCTCTAGCGAATTCCAACTTTAGATTCTCAAGCTTAATGCTAAATAGTTTAATTATAAATGCCACTGCCTCTGTTGGTTTATCGCGATTAATTACAGCTATAGTTTATTACTTATCTTCTTTGGTTACAAAAGCATGATCCTTTTTTATAATTGGGAAAGGTGTTATGTTTAGTATTTGAGATTAAATGATTACACAATGTTCATTCAATCCCATAAGAAATTGATGAACCTTTTCTTTTCGTTTTTTTATTTTGTCAATATTTCTTTTTCAGCACCATAAGTACATGAATGAATAGTTAAATAGGCTACTAGTTCATCCTAAAGACCTTTTAATTTGGTATAATAAGTTTCCACAATAAGTTCCGCAACTGTGCAAGACAAATATCTCTTTTTAGCTTATGAATACATGGAATATTTCCTTTTGAAAGACGTTCCTACAAGTCTCCCAAAGTTGCTAGTTATATCTACATAGGCAACACTTTCATATAATTATGGAATCATTAAAAATATAAGAATTACCATCAATTTACATTTTTCCCAATCTTATACTTCTTTTTTGGTAAATCGGTAATTTTATAAATAAATAATGGTATGTACAATCGAGAGATTGCCCAAGATGTCAATCTCTTATTTACACTAAAAGAAACCTTACATGAGAGCATGAGGAACCCTATAATTGCTCCCCATAACGATGCAACCATAATAGCAACCTAAACCATATCTACCAACCAAGATGATCATAATAAGGATCACCTTACCAGTAATACAATTATTCCTTACAACAGTTCCTGCAGTATAAAATTAATCAAAACTACCCACTAACACATAATTAGAATACTGCATATCATATTCGAATTCTTCTCATTTCTAGAGCAAGGTGGTATCTTGTTTGTAAAGGATTTCAAAATGATGAAGAAGGAGAAATAGGTTAACTCTCCACCCAACTTCCTTTGTTTATCCGATTTAGACTTCCAGCTTTTAGGACACCAATCCGGGGAGTAGGAGCTCTCCTATTGTTTAGTTACCGAAGGAGTGAACCCTTAAAGCTTGTGACACCATGCATTCTTTAAGACTTTTTGGAGGTTGAGGCATTCCTGCATCTTATGCCTCTCTTGCCTGATGCTTGCATTCGGTGTATCCTCCTACCATGGTTACAAGCTTTACAACTTCTGCTCTTCTCTTTTTAATAACCAACCTATCTTTTAGAAGATATCTGGGATCACCATTACTTGAAAGACCACTTTAGTGTTGATGCTCCTCACTTCCATGACAATGTTTTTGAAGGTTCTGAGGTTTCTCTTGGACCATAAGTTATACACAACAATAGAAAGAAGGATAATAAAGGTGTTGAGGTCAATGTTTTTGTAGTTTTGAGGTTGGTTAAACCAATTTAGAATAGATTGAAGATTTAATAGGTTTGGAATGTTTATCCGAAAGTGGCTGAGGCAGTGTAACCACACTGATTTTAAAAAGGAACATTCAAAGAAGAGGTGGTTTGTAGATTCATTATCCGAGGAACACAGTGAGCAATGGTTATGAATATAAGTAAAAAGGAGCTGATCTCTTATTTATAGCTTATTTAGGAAAACTTATAGTTCTTATTGACTCGAATTTTGTTTTGACAAGAGCCATCAATGAAATACAATTTGTTTTTGACACCTCATCTTTGAGAAGATGGGAAATAAGAATTATTTTTGGATTTTCTAAAGAATTTAAAAAATAAGGAGAAAAAATCATCTTCAAATTTATATGTTAAGGTTGTAAAAGCTCTTAAGGAGGGACCCGAAGGTCTTTCATCATTATTTATGAAGATAAGAAGGTTTATAGATCAATATCCGCTCCGATACTATAAAAATGAAGGCTAAATTCTTAAGTTGTTATATTACAAAAGAGAGAATTTATATGACAAAGGAGAAAGTAAAAAGGCCCATAATTTGGGGGGAAAAAAGAATGACAACTATACTAATTTGAAAGACAACTTACATTAATACAAGATAAATATATTTTATAAATAAATTTATAATGAGATAATAATTAAGAGATTCGTATTGCAATTAAGGATGACAATGGGTTGAGCCAGACTCAGGCCAACTAGTAGAAAAATGGCTCAGGCCCCGATCGAGACTCAGACAACTTGAGGCCTGATCAGGCCAAATTAGTCAAGCCCATGGCCCAGACTCAATCGGGCCCAATAAGCTCAAAGTCTGATCAGACTTGAGCAGGGAAGATTCTTTTATAATTTTTTAATTTTAAAATTAAATTTATTAATAATTGAGGATGTGCAATAACAGAAAAAGATTAAAATTAAAGTAATTAGTTCAATTACTTGAAGTTACAAATTTCAATTGACTAATAAAATAAGAAATTATGAGATTTTATAATAAATGAATATATGAAAAAAATACATATAGTGATAAAATGAATAAGATGAAGTCAAATTCATTAATAAAGGAAAATGTGATTATATGAAAGAAAAGTATTATAACTGAAGTGATCAATTCAATTAATTATAGTTACAAATTTTAATTGATTAGGAAAATTTAAGATTTTATAATGCATGAATATATAAAAACTTATATATAGTGATAAAATAAATAAGATGAAACCAAATTCATTAATGAAGGTATAGGAAATGAAAGAAAAAGATTATAATTGATGTGGTCAATTCAATTAACTACATTTACAAATTTCAATTGATTAAGAGTACAGAATAGCAATGTAACATCCCATCACCGATGGGAAGGATAAAATAGTAAACTTGGATCGGGTTGTGATTTTGTACATGTATTTCTGCATACATGCATAAAAT
>JAOSBK010000006.1:3736724-3752431 GCA_027568895.1 Erythroxylum shatona | reverse complement strand
AGGGCCCCGAGGCCATTGAATTGTTTATATAAATTGTTTTCCGCATAAATGATAATATGTGTGTGTATGTGTTAAAAAAAAAAGAAAAAAATGGACACTGAGTGATGTAGCACGCCACCCTCGCGGGGCACGGACTCGGATATCACCATCGATGTCGGGTTCGGGTCTTGTGGGAGTGGGGTGTTACATTTTCTTATTGTATCATTTGTCATGAAAGTGCCTATGTGATCTAACTTGAAGAAGTAAGATGTTCCCAATTTCTTTTGCTTTTGGTTAATTGCCATTAGATGAAAAGTTATAATGAAAACAATGTTGAAATATGTATCTCAAGACCTTTTTTCATTTTTTTAAACCAATATTTAAATTAGGGGAAGAATAAAAATGTTTTGAGGAAGAATTTCTAGTGTGGACAAAGAGATCAAAGTGTTTTTGGTATAAAGAAAGAATTTATAAGTAGAGAGAGAATTCACCTAGCCTCCTTAACCCAATTAAACTAATTTAACTATAACTTTTTATTTTAAGAAATTGAAATTTCAAGTGACCATAAGTAGAATTGTAACGTATTTTAGTATTGACGAAAATAATTGATTAAAAATAAAGATACGTTAAAACGTATAAATGCTACTTAGATCAATTTTATTATTTAGTTTTGAAATGTTAATTTATTAGTTAGTTGTGAATCGCTAATTCATAAAATAATTTATTGAGAATGTATTATGTGTAAGTTATTGAATGCACTTGACAATTATAAAATAAGCAAGTAAATTTAGAATTTGATTGTAAATCACAATTTATAAATAATTTATTTAAATTTATAATTTAAATAAATAATTGACAACTTACTCTACAAAAACACGTAACTTGCTCGTTATATAAATGATAACATATGTCGATTCTGTTGGAAAAAAACACATAAGAAGCTAATATCACAACAATGTAATCAAACTAATTTTCCCAAATGTTGACAAGGAGGAATCAATCAATTATAATTCTCATGTAAATAAAGGCAAAAAATCACACACCATAATAGTCAACAACCAATTTTTAGTATGGAAAACCTTCCTGATGTGAGGACTAAAAACCACGGGCACAAACCAGTCGAATCTTCCACTATATCAAAATAATGGGTGATACAAATTGTTCTTCTCTAGCACCACTAGAGGCAATCTCAAAATAAATCTTATAGAAAATTAATTCTTGGTAATAACAAGATAAGAATTAGAGAGATTTCACTTAATTGATAACACCTGAAAAACTTTTAAAAATCAATATTCAATTACCGCTACATCATGAAAAGGTGGAGTGATTACGTCTTTTCCCTTAGGAAATTTTTATTGTTGCCTTAAAATTGATGTTAAAACTGCCCATTGAGCACACCAAATAAAAAGGAGAAACCCTTCTTATAATACCTATATATATAAGAAATATATGGGCCCTAGAATATTCACATTAAATATAACTTCTAATATCTAATTCTTAATTAGATATCACCACCATCACATGCACACACTTCAATTTTATTTGTTTATTTCTGATGTGTATATGTGGTATAGTCTCATTGAGCGAGGCCCCAACAATTCTCCCCCTCACACTCACATGGGAGGGATCACCATGCTAGCGATTGAACAATAAACCTTAAGTTTCACCCTTAATAAAATCTTCATTGACATATCTACACCATTTACATTAGTGTGAACCTTCTTAAGTTGTAATAACTTCATCTCTAACATATTTCTTATCTAGTGATACCTCATATCAATATGTTTAGATCGAGAATGAAAAGAAAAATTCTTATCAAGGTGGATTGCACTTTGGCTATCACAAAACAACTCGTATTTATCTTATTATAAACCATGTTCTCAAAGAAACTTCTTCATCCATAATGACTCCTTGCAATCTTCTATTGCAGCAATAAACTCAACTTTAGTGGCAGAAAATGGTACACACTTTTGCAATCTTGACTATCACGACAATGCTCTCCCTAAGAAAGTGATCAAATATCCTGATGTAGATTTTCTCGATTCAACATCATAGGCCATATTAGCATCTGGTAATCAACTAATATAGACTTGTAATCTCTGAAACATAAACACATATTAGAAGTTCTATGAAGATACCTAAAGATCTATTTAACTACAACCCAATCTTCTTTCCTAAGATTAGCAAGAAATCGACTATCCATACTAACTATATGATTAATATCTGATCGAGTACACACCATCACATACATTAAGCTACCAATAGCTGAAGTATAAGGAACTGATTCCATCTCTACCTTCTTTTTCTTAGTAGAAGGACTTTGACTAGAACTCAATCTGAAGTGATTAATAAGAGGAGAATTAACTGCTTTAGCCTTTTCCATACTAAATTTCTAAAGTACCTTCTCAATGTACTTCTCTCATCACAATCATAACTTCTTAGTACTCCTATCTAGAATGATCTTCATGCCAAGGATCCCTTTTTTTGTCCTTAAGTCTTTCATAGAAAAAGACTTGCTTAACTGCTTATTTAACTTATCAACTAGAAGAATTCTTTCTAATAATTAGAATTCCCTCAACATAGAGTAAAAGAATAATAAAATCATCATCAAAGAGTTTCTTGTAGGAAATACAATAGTAGGAAGTAGTCTTCTTATAGCCTTTCTCCCCCATAATTGGCTCAAGTTTCTTATACCATTATCTTAGTGTCTGTTTCAATATATGGAGACTCTTCTTTAGTCTATAAAAATAATCATGTTTACCTTTAACCTTGAAATCCTATGGCTGCTCCATGTATATCTTTTCCTCCAAATCACTATGAAGGAAGGTCATCTTAACATCCATTTGCATAATTTCTAAATCAAGCCTAGTCGATATACTACGTATTACATGAATGGATGTCATCTTCACTACTAGTGAGAAGATCTCATAAAAGTTAACTCCTTTCCTTTGATTAAAACCTTTCACAACCATTCTAGCCTTGCACTATGAATGTGGGTAATGCTCTTCATGCTTAACCCGAAATGCCCATCTTTTTTTCAATGCTCTCTTGCCTTTAGGCAGTTTTGCTAACTCATAAGTCTTGTTCTCATGTAAGGATTTCATCTCTTCTTGCATAGCCTCAATCCATTTATCTTTATGTTTGTCTTCCATTTCTTCCTTGAAGCTCTTAGGTTATCTTTCATTAGTCAACAACACATATAGATTTGAAGAATATCTAGTATATGGTCATCTTACTCTCGTAGATCTCCTTACTAAAATTGAACCAACTTGTGATACTAGTGTCTAATCATGAACACCATCATCATTATCGTCATCAATCTATCCATCACTTGTACCCTATTGTTTATCTAGGGCATCATCCCTAAACTATCTTGGTATTACTATTAAAGGAACTGCACCATATTTTTCTATATCACTATTAGACTCAAAATCACTCTTTTTAACTTTATCAATTTTTTGGATGATTTGATCCTCAATAAATACAACATCATGGCTCCTCACGAGATTTTTTTTGAACTAGATCATAAAACCTATAGCTAAGTTGATCTTGACCATACTTAATAAACACACACTGTCATATCTTGACATCAAGTTTATACCTCTCATCTTTCAAAATGCGTATGAATGCCTTGCAACCAAAAACCTACAAAGGATAATAGGAAACATCTCTTCCTATCCAAACTCATTCTGGAGCATCCAACTCTAAAGAAACATAAGGAGAACTATTTAACACATGTACAATTGTACTTAAAACTTCACCTCGAAAGGAATTAGGTAGTTTCACATGTGAAATCAAACATCTCACTCTCGCCATTATTGTTTTGTTCATCCTCTCAACTTCTCCATTTAATAAAAGTGTCTTAGGAGTTGTAGTTTAATGTCAAATGCCCTGCTATTTGCAATACTCATCAAAGGGGCCATAATACTCTCCATCGTTATCTGTATGGATGTATTTCAATTTTTTCCCAATCTCTCTCTCTTAACTGAGGCTTAAAATTGTTTGAATACACTAAACACTTGATATTTTGTCTTCAAGGTGTAAACCCATATCCTCCTAAAGTGATCATCAATAAAACTTAGAAAATACCTAGCACCATCAAGTGATCTTGTCTTTATTGGATCATAGACATTAGAGTGTACTAAATCAAATAAAATTTTCTTTCCAGAAGGAGAGGAATCTCTTAAAGAAATTATATGTTGCTTCCTTGCTAAATAGTGAGGACACTTTCTTAAATGAACACTATATATCTCAGCTATCATCTTCTTCTTCACTAGCATTATCATACCTTTCTCGCTAATGTGACCAAGTCTCTTGTGTCATAACTCAATTGTACTCTCATTCTTTAAAGCATTCCTAATGCTTTTAGAGAGCTTTGCCTGCAATTAATAAAGAGTACAACACTTATCACCTCTAGCCACAATTAAATACCCATCTATGAGTTTCCATTAGCCATTGTTGAAGGTGTTATATAATCCCTCATCATCAAGCCTACCTACAAAAATCAAGCTCAACCAAACATCTCTCAAAATTAATTGGGTTTCAAAATAAGTCTCTAAGCAAGCATATCCAATACTAATAACCGTTTTTGAACCATCATTCCCTATCTTCACAACTCCGTAATCACATTGTGTGTAAGGTATGAAGAAATCTTGATAAGATGTAGCATGAATGGAAGCACCACTATCAATAACCGAATTGGTCTTATAAATAGCTAAGTTAACCATATTGTCTTCATACGTGATGAGGAATGACTCAATAGTTATATACACTCTATCATCACTATTATCATCTTTCTTCTCATCCTTACCTTGGTTCTTCTCATTCTCTCTCTTAATGTTTTGACAACACCTTTTAATATGCCATTTCTTGTGATAGTAACGGCATTCAACATTTGCAAATTTGTAAGATTTTCCCCTACTCATATATATACTCTTATCTCCAGGGACGGATCCAAAAAATTTTTTGAGTGGGGGTAAAATTTTATTTTTAATAGGGGTAAAATTTTAATGGGGATAAAATTTTTTGAGTGGAAACAAAATTTTATTTTATTTCATAGAAAAACTTAAAATAATAATATTTTCATATAATTTTTTTTGAAAAAAGTGGGGGCAGTGGGAGCAAGTGCCTCCACTTGCCCCCAATGTGCATCCGTCCTTGCTTATCTCTACTCTTCGAACCCTTAATCTGACTCCTCCCTCTGAATGTTGTAACCAAAACCTCTGACTGAGAAGAGGAATTACCTTATAACTGTCATCTCTTCTTTTCATTCAGAACACCACTTTTAACGGATTCCTTCGATATAACACCATTCAAAGTAGAATTGGTCAAGGACTATGAGTCCGATAATGAAACAAAAACCATAAAAGCAAGCACCTCATTATCGAATTAGATACCGATACTTGACAATTAATCAATAATCCCTTGAAATTCATTCAAGTGATCCGCTTTTGATGTACCTTCCTAGTATTTCAACTACATTAGTCTCGTTAAATAAAATAATTTATTGTTACTAATCTCTGAAGCATACAACTCCTCTAGCTTGTTCCATGAGTTTTTTTACATTTGTCTCACCACAAATAAGGTTGTACACATTGCTCGACAAATTGTCAAATAAACCCACACACTTGCTCGTGCTCAAACTCTCAGTCCTCATCAGCTTTTCCTTCAAGTTTTTTATTTGAAAACACTGATAACTGCAACTGCATCATAAAGAGAAGATCCTTCATCTTGTTCTTTTAGATATGGTAATTGGTGTTGGTAAGACTAATCATCTTTTGGAACTTTCCCTCCATAACTCCATAGGATAATTAAACCAATAGCTCTAATACCACTATATTGGAAAAAATACACAACAGGCAAATATCGCAACATAATAACCAAACTAAAATTTTCAAATACTGACCAAAAGGAAGCAATCAATTATAGTTTGATCCCCTAAATAAAAGTGAAAATCACACACCACAACAATCAATAACAAATTTTTAACATAAAAAATCCCCTCGATGTGAGGAGTAAAAATATTAGGCACAAGCCAATCGAATCTTCCATTGTATCAAAATAATAGATAATACAAATTGTTCTTTTCTAGCATCACTAAAAGCAATCTCAAAATAAATCTTCAAGAAAATTAAATTTTGGTAATAACAAGATAACAATTAGAGATATTTTACTCAATTGGTGAAGCCTTCTTAGTATACCTATACATATAAGAAATATAAGGGCTCCTAAAGTATTCAAGTTAAATATCACTTCTAATATCTAATTCTTAGTTGGATATCACCACCATCACATGTAGACACGTCACTTTTATTTATTTATTTTTTTATGTGTACGTGTGGTATAGATTCTATCTATAATATATATCAAAAACTCAAGAGCCAACAAGAATGGGGTGGGACCATATTATCTCGTTCTTTTGTACACGGGTGAAAACGGATGAGCGCCTATTTTGGACGGTAGTTTAATGCATGGCTTCAGTTACACCACCGGTCAGGAATTGCTGATAGAGAGCAAAAGAAAAACCAAAAATGGCCGCTGCTGCGGGAAGAACCTTTCTTGTTCAGCTCCGTCCTTCGTCTTCTCCATTTCTTGTGCCCATAAACATATCCAAACCATCTTTCGGTTCGGCCAATACATTACGGTTGCATAAACTAGGAAGCACGCGACATCATACCCAAACAGTAGTTCGAGCCCAGCAGCGACCCACATGGCTCCCCGGACTCGATCCTCCCCCATATCTCGATGGAACGTATGCCACGCCATCATTTTGTATTAATGCGAAACTTTCCTGCTTTCTTTCCTTTTTTTTTTTTTGGTTCTTTCACTTTACATGTGCTTGTTCTTTTATTCTTTATGTAACTAAGTTTGGCTGGCGATTATGGTTTTGACCCACTTGGGCTTGGAGAAGACCCGGCAAGCTTAAAGTGGTACGTGCAGGCAGAGTTGGTGCACTGTCGCTTTGCTATGCTTGGAGTTGCTGGGATTCTTTTTACTGATGTAAGTTTACTAAAACAGGCCCGTTTAGCATCATCCAACTTGTCTGAACTAGGATAGAGAAGCAAGTTGTCGATATAGTTAGTTGAATTTAGGAGATTCACAGCTTCACCACAAGAATTTTTGCCTCTGTTGGTGATTCTTGTCAACATTTTATTGCAGCTATTACGTGTAACGGGGATTAACAAATTGCCAGTTTGGTATGAAGCAGGTGCTGCTAATTATGAATTTGCAAGCACAAGAACTTTGCTTGTTGTCCAATTACTTTTAATGGGGTAAAAATTCACCATCCCATTCTTTCAAGCTAATGTTCTTTGGTTTCTTTTAAAATTTGTAGCCGTGAATATATGATGACCAAGTATGTATATGCCCAGGTTTGTGGAGACAAAGAGGTACATGGACTTCGTAAATCCAGGATCTCAAGCTGACGGACCCTTCTTTGGTATTGAAGAAGCCTTTAGAGGCCTGGAACCTGGGTAATTTCATGTTCTCTGTTGATATGAGTAGACCAATTCCCAGACTTTTTAATTCACGCCTTTTATATGAAATATCTGTAAACCCCATTGGAATATATGGGGATAACTGAAACATTTGGTCCTGTTCGATTAATAGCTATCCTGGAGGACCTGTTCTGAACCCTCTTGGCCTTGCTAAGGACATTAACAATGCCCATGATTGGAAGCTTAAAGAGATTAAGAATGGTGAGTTCTGCTTCATTTTGTTCTTTTTCATTAGTAACAGGAGGTTTATGCCTTTGCCTTGCCTCCAATTTTTGCCCTTTTCTCCTTCCCTGATTGCAGGAAGGTTGGCAATGATAGCCATGCTGGGGTTTTTCGTGCAAGCAGCTGTGACTCATGCAGGTCCCATTGATAACCTTGTGGAGCATCTCTCCGACCCTTGGCACAAAACCATCATTCAAACCCTTTCCTCTACCTAAATTCTTCTCTTTTTCTTTTCCGGGTTGGCATTGTTGATTCTTTATTTGTGTCGTCTGCTAGAAAAATGGTCTGATCCCAAATTTTACCTTAAACACTACAGTGGTCTCCTTGCATTGATCCTGCTTAAAAGCATTTGATCCCTTACGCGTTATAGGGTCGCTATCTGTCACAATTCACAAGGACTTTAGCAGCAATATTAGGAATTCAAGACTAAACATAGAAATGGCTAATCATCTCTATAACTGCTTTAATAAATTAATATAGCTATAGTATTTGTTATGAAAATGCAATGAATCACTAAAGCAGATTGCATTTGGTAAAAGACTGGATAAAGTGATAAAGCTCCCTTAATTTTTGACGACGGAGGAAGTTAGACATCAGCTTTAAATTATATGAAAAATGAAAACAATAATCCGACCTGCCGGATTCGAACCAGCGACCTAAGGATTACAGCGATTCAACTACAGTCCTCCGCTCTGCCAACTGAGCTAAGGTCGGTCTTATATTGCTCTCGTGAATTGTTTTTAATAGTATAAAAACGTTTTGCGACAAACACTACTTCATCTTACGGACATAACCATAACACTTGAACATTCAGATAGTTCTCGTTCATAAAACTACATTCGCAAGGATATAATTACCGCAAAGGGAAATGAGAAAATCTTTACATGAAACCACTCTTCACAACTTTACAATATTCAGTTTCTCGCAAGCCTATAATTTACAGAACAGACTTATGGTAGCATTACCCAACAAGAAGCACCTTTGCGCCAAGTTATTTGTCAACCATCCATGCAATCCTATCAGCGGCCAAAAATATAACCTTTTCATTCTCTCATTACATAAATTAATCCCCAACATTTACATTCACCAAAGAACACCCTCTGCTTTCCAGTATTGAGGGTCAATGAGTAAGTAAACTCCAGCAAAACAAGAAACTTAAGACTGCTCCTTCTGTCTCTGTTTTGTTTTAACCGGACTTATGTGTCTTCTTCCTTGCCAAGAACATGAAAATCCGAGGGAGGAATGATTTCTTCTTCTTCTTGTGGGCCTTCACTTCTGGCTTTACGACAGCTACAGTATTGCTTCCATGACCATAAGCTTTTGGGCTTGGTGAATACTGGGCTGAGTCCTCCTCTTTCGGCTTAAATGTTTTTGCTTCTTTTCCATCCTCAACGCTCGGGATTTGGTCTGCAACTCCTTTCACAGATTCACCGGTCTTCCTTCGTTGCTCATGTTCAGCCCTCCATGTTCTTAACTCTTGTTCTATGCCCAGCTTCCCTTCCTGCGCTTTTTCAGCCTTGTCCATTGCAATTTTCAATGCTTCCTTTCTTGATGCTAGCTCTCCGTTTACTTCTTCTAGCTTCGCCATTGCTTTTGACTCCGAATCTTTTGCGACCTCAATTTGAGAAATAGCAGCAGCTACTTTCCTGTTGGCCTGCTCCTCTGCATCGTGGGCGCGCTTGCTGAGCTCATAGTACTCTTCTAATGACAGGGTTACACCTGCAGGAGAACTTTCATCATTAGTTTTTTTAGCTTATTCACTCTCGTGCAATGCTTTAATAGCTGCTACAGCCAAATTTTCAGAAGCCTTAGCAGCTTCTATTTCCTTCTGAGCTGCAAGTAACCTGCTTTCCATTATACTAACACCAGCCTTTGCTTGTTCAGCTTCTTCCTTTGCCTTGCGCAGCTCTTCTCGAGCCATTTGAGCAAGTAACTTAGCCTCATCAGCAGCATGTGCTGCTTGTTGCAATTGCTTGGGTAGCTCAACTATTTTATCTCTGGCTTCTTTCTCCTTCATTTGAATTAGAGCAATTTCAGACTTGGTTTTCTCAATCTCAGCCTCAATAGAAGCAACTGCTACGGAAGCAATTCCTTCTCTCTGCCTAATCGTGGCAAGAGATGATTTTTCCTTCTCAAGTTCTAACTGTAATGTCGAGGCTGCCACTTTTAAGATATTCACCTCCGCAGTTGCTTTCTCAATGTTGCCTTTAACTTCTTCAAGTTCCTTCCTTGCTGAAGCAACTGCAGTTTGAATATTAGTACGCGTTTTGTTCTCATTTCTTCTTGTTACTTTTTCATCACTTTCCTCATTTACTTTGGACTCCATATAAACTGCCAACTCAGCTTTGAGATCTGATAGAAAGGCCAAAGCAGTGTCTAGTTTTGATTTAAGATCTTTTGCTGCAAGAATTTGGTGGTTAAGTTTCAGCAGCTCTTCTTCTGCCTGCTTTAACTGTTTTTCCCAATAGAGACAATCTTGATCCCTGGCCAAAGCTGCTCCTATTCTTTTCTCCTCCGCCTCCAGATGTGCAGCATGTGCAGACTCTAAAGACTCCTTGGTAGCAATCAATTCAATGGTAAGTTCCTCCACTGTCTTCTCAACATCCTTGGATGCAGACATGGCTTCTTCAGCCTTTTTCACAGCTTCCTCTTTGTCTGTGACCAAAGAAGAATAATCCTTGTGCAGTGCTTCCAACCCTTCACTAACAGATTTGAGCTCTGAAACTGCAGCTGCATATCTAGCTTTAGCAACATCAAGCTGTGCCTTGGCGGCAACACTAGCCTCACCGGCAATCCCTTGTTCCAGCTCTTCCACCCTTAGCTGGGCAAGTTCAGAATCTTGTTTTGCTTGATGCTCTTCAGTTTTTGCCCTCTCTAGGTTGAGCTTTAGCTCTTCTATTAGTCTTTTAGTGCCGTCTAGCTCTTTAAGGATCTGTAATTTTTCCTCTTCAGCGGCCTCTGATCGCTCCCTGTACTCAGGCATCTCCTTCTGCACTTTCTCTAGTTCTTGTTCTATAAGCTTCTGCCTCTGCAAAATCAGAAAAAACTAAAGGTTATTTATGCTATAAAATGCATCACATGTCAAGAGCAAATCAGATAGGTCAAATTACTAGTCCAATTCTGTTGCAAGAAGAAAAAGCCTTTTACTTAATCAAAAACAATGGACATCATAGGCTTTTACAATTAACCAAAAACAAATGGAAGAAAAAGGGCTTGTACTTCACACGATATGATCCCTGGAACATTTAAGATTTAACATTCTGCTTAAACGGCAGATATTCCCAAGTAACCTAGATGCCATTGGACAATACTGAGGTCTTAAACCACGGTGTTCAAGCTTCTAAGTTCAAGATACACAAGTGCTCTTGGCAACAACATGAGAACTAAAGTTCCATCAGAAATAGCAGAAAAGACACAAACAGCAGTACACAGTAATTCTCATTTCCTCACCCACTGCCATCCAACTTGTAAATACAGAGCATACTACATCTTTCAGCCATCACCTAAACATGCCAAGACAAGCAGCATTCCAGAACAACTTGAAACAAGATGCATGAACTGCACTAGTTGTGTTATGATTCTTGTTACTGGTCAATGAAATTATGATAACTTTGTCCAGAAAAATGAAACAGAATTGTGATGCTTAATGAAAACAGCATGTCCTGCGTACCTCTACAGTTTCAATTTTGTGGGCTTTCCAATCGGTAATTCCTCCAAACTTGGAAACAGCTTGTTTAACGGATTCAATGGGTGCAGTTGTATCAATAAGACCTCTATTCATGTCACCCAACTTACTAGGAGAAACAACCAAAATGTCTGGACTGTCAACTTTTGCATGAGGTGGTGAATACTCGTCTGAATCCAACCTGACCTTTACAGGGGGTAAACTGTGCTCCTCAGTTTGCATTCTCACCTTAGGATAGGAATCAGCAGGTATGGCATCACCAATATGAACAGGACTGCTACTTATAAAAGAATGCTGAGACGGATGCTTATTGGAAGAGGACTGCAAGGCATCAGTCGCTGCTTGAAATTGCTGTACTGGAGAGAAGCTTTCAGTGGCGTCGGTCTTTTCCTCCCGAGCATATATTCCATTAGGGGAGATTTTTATAGCTTGGGGGGTGTATTCAGGTTCTACTTCATCAGATAAAATCTGTATTGTTTCAGATTTTGAGTCCTCCTTCGACGGACTTTGATGGTCTTTCTCAGCTTCATCAACTGTTGATATTGAACTTGCATTGCTAGCTGGAAGAATTTCACCTTTTTTTTCCTCATGAACTATTGAATTTGTGATTAAGTTAGGTGGAGGAAAACATTGAACTTGATCTACTGCATCAACCAATAAAGTCAAAAATGGGTTTGCTGTTGAAAGCGCTCCATCTTTTTCTACATTAACTGTTGAAGATGAAACTGAATTGTCTGATGAAAGAGATTGTTGTTGACCCGAAGTTCCGGCCATAAGAACATCATCTAGGCCTACAAAGAGGTTTAAAGGAGTATCTTGAACAGATGTTGATTTAAAATTCTCATTCACTGACATCAAAGTATCCAAATCTGCGTTTCCGGTAGTCGTGGGGCAAATTGAAGCTTCGCATTTTGAAAGATCATTATGTCCGAAGGATGAAGAAGACTCTAGAGGAGGTATGCCCTCAGTAAATTTTACATCCTCCATTAAAAGAAAACAGTAATAAGGCCGGCGAAATGGTGCCTAAAGTCCACCAAAACACTAATAACTATCAGCAACAGGAAGAATAGTATCAGAAACATCTTAAGCAGGAAGACACGGAATCAACCAAATGCATGAACATATCATTTTCCAATAATCAGCCAGGAAATCAGGTATCGAAGAGTAAATACACCAAACCCAGATATTGAAAGCTGAAAACATTATAGCAGGTAAGTTTCTAATTTAATCTGCAGCAGGTAGCTTTTAGTTCTTGGTCTTGGAACGGTCTTTCTTGATCAGGACATTCTTTTTTATAGCAGGTAAGGTCGGGATTTTCTGTTCCTCGATATCCAAAACAAAATTAACCTCACAGACTCGGCATAATTCAGGATTCAGTTACAATATCCACTTGGATGGTAATACTGAATTAATTAGGAAAGAGGAAAAGAAAACCAGAAAAGACAACGAAAGTATATAGATAAAAAACGAAAACAGCGACAGCTGCAAAAACAGAGGTTGAACTCAATCAAACATAAGAATCATCGAACTGAGGTTCATTTAAGAAACCCAAAAAAGACGTTGTGACATTAGTACAGGACATGTCGAAAACAAGTTACTCATTCAAAAAGTCAACGTAGTTCTATATTTCTAACAATCCAGCTCCAACACCAGAGTTGTTCTTTTAACATTTACCCGAAAGCTCCCAACCAAAACCACCAACAGTTACAGAGCAAATAAAAATTCCAATAATTCAGATAGCAGGAGAGTTGGAAGCTTTTGAAGTTTCCAAACAAAGAGAAAAGAGAGAGATGTTTACCCGGAGAATCCAGAAACGAAAAGAAATTGCACAGAAGAAGGATAATAAATGGTTTCAGAAAATGAAATTAAATTTAGAAAACCACTAAGAATAGGAAGAGAGAAAGACGGATTGGTCGTGGCCGTGGAGCCTCAAATGGTCTCTCTCTCTCTCTCTCTCTCTCTTCTCTTCTCTTCCGCTGGCTCATATCACTTTGGATTCACCTTTTTCCTAAGTTTCTGTACCTTTGTCTTCCTTGTTCCCTTTTCTTTTTCTTTTTTTTTGGGGAATGATGTTTGTCTTTGACTAGGAAGGAACAGTTTGTTTGTTGCGTGGGGCAGTTACACTCAGCTGGACCTTCATTGAATTTTTGTTCTCTGTATTTTCGGATAATCATTGGAATATCCCACTTGAAATTTGAAGATGGTTTTGGTTCAGTAAATTATGCATGTGAAAAAGATGACTTTTTTTTCCATATGTGGAGTGTGACATTCAAAAAGCTAAGTTCTTGGGACAAAATTATTACTTCAACAAAGGATAAGCAACGATCATTTAACCTTAAAATCGCGACGAAGAGGGTGAATCATTTCACATACTTTAAAGTGAAAAGTGAAAAGGAGGAGCATAGTAAGAAAGCACCTCTGGCTCTATTCAAATTTAAAATAAATAAATAATGATAATTAAATGTTTGTGCATGAAAAGACCGAAATACGCCGATCTCGGCTTATTTCTACGATCAGACAAAGGAGTCAACGACCGGAATGGACAGTCACTCACCAACGATGGACACGTGAGAGGAGTAAGTAGCCTCGTCCACATTTGTCATACGTTACTTCCATTAGTTGGGGGCTCCACAAATGACGCCAATTTACGCTGACATCTTTGGAAAAGTCTTATTCCTGGGGCATGAATCAGAAAATGAAAAACAGAAAGTCGTTATTCTTACCGAAAGTATTCAGAGATTCACACGCAGACTGATACATGAAAAAACTCAACCGGACAGTTTATTGTTAAAAATTTTGAATCTTTCTTAATTTTTATTTTTAATTTATTTTAATAATTTGTATTATTAAAAATTGATCTATTAAAACTTTTATAAATTAATAAATTCTTATAAATTAAAATAAATCAATTAATTTTTATTTTTAAAAAATGTCAATTAAACTTTACTTTTTTAATAAATAAAAACAGTCATTTTAATTATATCTTAAATTATTTAATATTAGTTAAATCTTTTTGACACCTTATTTTACTAATTTAATTTCTAACATACGGTTGATTTGAAAATTGGAGAGACAAAATTTTAGTTATTACATTAATTTTAATAATACTTTTTATTTTCAATTTAATAAAAGGCATAAAATCTGTGCTTATAAATTACTAACTTCATTTTAATTTTGTTTTTTTTTAATAAAGTCTAATAGGTGATTTAAACACATTATGTGATAAAGCCTTGCGTGTCTGCCACTTTCTCTGGTTAGATCCTGATTGGACTTCGACTTGGACGTTGGTCGAGGTGAGCTCATACATGATCCTTAAGTCCCACGTGGAACTCCAAAACAGGTTAACAGTATCCTATACCCAACATCAGAGCTTGTCCAGTTCTTCTGTGGACTTTCAAATCGAATGTCCACTCAAATGATGGGCTCTTCACTTAGGCTTAAGAACTCCGCCAGCTTCCTCATTCTTACAAAATCTGTTGGAAGAGTCCACATCTTTAGTCGATCGTAATCTAATCAAATTTAAGTTAGATCGTGTATATTATATACATATAAATTATATTATTAATTTATAATCTTAGTCAAAATATAAAATTTCATTTTACTGTAAATATAATCCTGCTGTTATTTTATCGTATATAATATAAGAAATATAATAAATAAAATTTTAATTGTTTGTATAATATGCTGTTCCTTTTTATATATTCTTCTTATAGGTGTAAAAAAGTTGACAGAGAACTAAAAGATTTGTTCTCTTTCAATTTTTGGAGGAAAAAGCTCGTGATTTTTGAAAGAAGAGTTGGAATTATTGATAAAGTTGGAGATCAAGACTAAAATTGTTCTCTTACGTTGATAAAACAAGCAAGCAACTCCATCATTGGTTCTTGCATTTTCCAAAGTAGGAACAAGAGCTCCCAATCAAACAAGACCAATAATTTAGTGAGAGTTTCCCTCATTATAGAATTTGAAAAGGTTCGAAAATACAGAATTTTACCCATAATTAGTAAAAATAAGATTTTCATTAAACTGACATTAAAAAATAAAAATGTATTAAAATAATAAAATAATAGTAGCTAAAAATTTTATATAAAAATTGACGACGACGACGACGACGACGACGACGATGATAATAATAACAAGAAGAACAAAATAAATACATATAAATAAAAATATAAAAATAAATAATACAATAAATATAGAACAAAGTTAAGAATAAACTAAAAGATAAAAATAAGTAAATAAATAAACAAATTGTGGAAATACTGAACAGCTGTATTTCTTTTCTTATTTTCATCAGTACATAGTTACATGTATATATAGAAATAGAG
>JAOSBK010000006.1:3725325-3736624 GCA_027568895.1 Erythroxylum shatona | reverse complement strand
CATGCAAGGGACTAATTAAAGCACAAAAATCACAAAGTAAGAGCCAAAAAGCACAATAAATACTAGGAAAGTGTAGCTAATCTATATAATAAACTTGGGCTCAATCACCCTACCTTTAACACTGATACATAAAAGTTGAGTCCCTGTATGGGCACCTTTCTATAGGACTTGCGAGTGATTCCACACCTAGGGTCTGGACACTGACGATTTCAACACTTAGGGTTATGACGCTCTTGTTAACTATAGTTAAGCTAACACTGGGAATCGGTAGATGTGGACACTATTTTGGCCAACTAGTGATGACATATATGATTGTTTTGGCTTATTATGATATTTGTTTTTTGACAAGATTTGATTTATACATGTGATGGTTTTCTGTTTTTGTGTACTAGAACTGGAACCTATGTTCACCAGATGGGTGATTAATAGGTTAGGCTTATGTGGTTCTTAACCAGTATACATTGAGTCATAGGCTAAGCCTCTGTGTTTCTATGTCATGTATGTTCACTTCATAGGTTATCCACACCGTCTTGGTGTGTATCAAGTTCTATTTGTGATATATGTTTTTCCTGCTCACTGAGTTCATAGTGTACTCATCCCTCCGCTTTACAGCCATGTAGGTTAATTTAGTGAGCTTGAAGCTCTGAGTGTATCATGTAGTCTTTTGACATTTTTAAGGCATTACCGCACATGGGTAGTCTCTGTTTTGTACTTTTGTTGTATAGTGGCTCATGAACTGTTTTTATTAAGATGGTTATGTTGATATGCTTTATAATTTTATAAATTAACTCTTGATTGTCTTATAGTTTGTAAAAGACCTTATGTATGAACCTTTTGTACTATTGTTGAGATTGCTTTTTAGTGGATTTAAAAGTCCAGAAGTTGTGGTAGAATTTTAATATGAATATAGAAGTACGTTTAAAACTGTTTGTAGGTTTTTTTATTGAGTTTGGGATTTTTAAAATATAATCGTTGTGCAACCCAAATATTTTCAAAAAGGGTATTAAGTTAGTCTTGCATAGTTGGATTAAGGGTATTGTGAGTGTCCTTAGCCCAGGTATGTGGTGGTTTTCATATGCCCAATGTGGTACCGGGTTATGAAACCTTAAAATATGTTAATGCAATTGTCCTAATGTGCAATTCCCATAGGATATGTTCTCGAATATCCTCCTGTGTGTCAGGCATATGCTCTATGAGAGTGGTATGTTACACTTATAACCTTTGTTTATGCTTATAACATTATATACCAGATAATTTTATTATGGAACAAAATTAGGTCACATGTAAATACCTCCTCCCTGCCTTGGTTAGTTATTAGGGGCTTTAATACTTTTATTAATTGAGAAGAAACACAAGGCATTTCTCTTCAGGAATTCTTACAATGAGATAAGGCAATGTTTAACTGATGCCCTTTTATTTGACTTGCCATTTGGAGGAAACCTATTTACTTAGTGTAAAAGAAATAAGAGTTAACTTTATCATAAAAAAATTGGACAGAAGCCTAGCAAATCAGATGTGGTCCTCTACCTTTCCTAGCATTTTCTTCACCTTAAAAAATCATCATATATCAAATCATTATGCTATTATCAATCGAAACTGTTAGACCATTATACCCCTTTAGGTTTAGTCATTTCCTTACTAAACTAACAGATTTTGAGAAATTAATCTTGAGGGCTATAAATGTGTTCATCCAAGGCTCTAATCAGTTTATCTATGAAAAAAAATTCTCTCATTAAATAGGAAATGAAAGATCTCTTTCAATGCAACATTGATAATACACACCATCTTCTTCTCATTGCTAAAGCTTCCCTTGAGATAATTTAATCTGAATTACTTTGTGATCCCACTTCTGCTGTTCTTCAAAATTAAGAAAGAGTTATTATGCAACATCCTTCTATTGCTCTTTTATATGATTATTCTCTTATGAAACAAAGATATAGGGTGGATTGGATGAAATGTCGAGATAAAAATACATCCTTTTTCTATAGAGCCATCATAAATAGGAGAAACTCTATTAGAATCATGATAGACAAGATTAGTCTTTCAAATATTTTTTAGATATCTTGTCTTCAACACATGCTACCTCTTCTCAACTATTACTGAGTGAAATCAAGCTAGACAAAATTATTCTTACAGATGTTGATTTACTTAGCTAGTTTGTTACAAGTTTGAAGATGGAGATTGGCTTAAGATCTTTAAATCCAAACAAGGTAACTGGACTTGACGGATTAAGCCCTTATTTCTTCAACAAATCCTAAAATATGAAAAATAATATGGTATTTGATTCCATTCTAGATTTCTTTAACAAAAGTCAAATGTTATCAAAAATTAATGGCATCTTTGTAACTCTAGTTCCTAAGAATGGAGAATAATGAACTTTTTCAGACTTCAGACCTATTTCTTATTATATCACTATATATAAGATGATTGTTAATATCTTGGTTTAAAAAATGAATGAGGTCTTACACAATTACATTGACATTTCACAAGGTTCCTATTTACTTAGCGGAATTATGGAAAATAACAACATGTAATGCAAAAGCTTGTCAATGCTTACACCAAAATAAGGAGAAGCAGGAATTGTATCATTACGGTTAACCTAAGGAAGGCCTTTATTGTCTCTCTCGAACATGAAAAGTCAATGTGTAATTTTTGGTGAGTTTTGCAAACTCTGTGAGTTAACCATCCTTGATAGTTCACTCATATCATATAACACAACAATCCATGTAATCATATAGTTCATATCATTTCAAGTATCATCATGTAGCATTACAAAAGACCTTGCACACAATTTTCAAATTTCTCATTCAACATCATTCAATAATACATTACAATCATTCAATTTGTACATACATCAAGTGTATATGCAATGCTCATGAGACTCACATTTTTTTCATTGTTGTGATTGAGTGCCTTTTTCACTTTCCCATATCCGTTGTAGATATTGGGCTCATTAATACTATCCCTTATCCGTTGGGAATACAGGGCTCATTTTACATATTAAGCCAGAGGCTTTTAGCACGTTCTAAGCTTTAAGCTCTTTTTACTAGTGACTCCAGTCACAACTGTCTTTATCTTTCATGCATTTATGTAATACAATGCACCACACATATTCAATCATTATGTTCAATCAATCACATTCACAGTCTCATTCACATTTATCATCGAACCTTGGTCTATCATTGAACATTTAAGTTGAGAAATCACACATTCAATCAAATTCACATTCAATGAGCTCTTCCAATGTTATTCATGCATCAAACACCGTGGACATTCAATGTCTGGAATCAGTACATATAAATCACATAATAATTCAATACATAATTCAAATAAACAAAAAGTTACAATGAGATCATCAAGGTTACACACAGTTTGCTTTAGATAGCTATTGCTTTGAAGTCTAGGCAACATTTGGATATTGTCACTCTAATTGCTCTTCTATATCATGCAACACATATTTACACACATCATAACTTTGCACAATTATATAAGTACTCATTTATACATATGTATATATGGATTATGTACAATGCATGCTCAATGAAAATCCTAGGTACATTTCCTTAATATGCATCTCACAACCAATTAACATCATCTTTAAATCATTCCTTCATACCTAATACACTTTTCGTACTTTAATCGCTCAATTCATCATCAACTAGGCACATTCAAGCCTAAATACCTTATAGGAAAACATTAACAAGTCAATAATTTATATATATATATACATGATTTTAGGACAAAAGGCATAAATTTTACTGTGGATGTTGGATTAATGTCATTCTAGAATTCTTTCGAAGAATACTTCGAGTTCTACAACTTTTGTGAAGACCCTAAAGAGAGATTTAAAGGGTCAAAATCGCACATTTATTTAAGTGTCTCGAGAATGTCTGCCCATCGGACATACATCCCTCCAAATGGACATGAATGTAGCTAGGAAGCTAGAATTCCCAAGAATGTTTGCCCAGCAGACCTAAAGTCTGCCTAATGGACATATGAGAAGTATATCTCACTTAACAACATTTCCTATGATTTCTACACATATACTAACATAATTTTACACCAAATTCTCTAGTATTCACATTCATTTATGCAACTTCATTACATGCTACTTCAACTACCATATTAGTTTCATTAAAATATATAAAACTCTACTCATTTGATTTGTCAATCATATATATATATATATATATATATATATATAACAAGACATATCACTATCATTTTCTGGTTTACTAAATTTTTACTCCTTCCCTTTCCAAGTGTATTATTAAACACATCTCTTGCATATCTTATCATTCCAACTTCAATTCCTCTTCATTGTCACCTCCATTCCAATTCAAAAAATCCACGAAACATATTATATAAGATTGTTGATCATAACCCCATAAATAGAAAATCAACCATGTCTATGCATTCTTCAATATTTCAGCATACATTCATCTCCATTGTCACTTTTCCTTTATCTATAAACTTTCATCCTAATTCTCCTCACTTTGAGACACTATACTGTCCCTTTCTCTCTCTTTTAGCTCACTCTACTTTATCGCTATTACAATTACTAACATTCACGTTATTACATATGAAAACATAACATATTCATGTACACATTCATCTTCAATTTTTTGTACATGTTCCACTTCATTTTTCACCTTAATTTCATTCCTAACTATCACCTTAATTTATCTCATTTCAAAACACCATAGTACTCCTTTTTATTAGCTCTAAACTCATGTTAGTTCATCTCTAGAACAATCAAATAAATTCACTTAATATACTAAGAAAATATAACATAAATATCCAATTTACAAGTCATAATTTTTGGACTTCTTTCTACACCATTTTAATGATCTTTCAAGTTCAAACTCATCTTTAGAACAACATATGAAAGGTTAATCATCTTATATGAAGAAACAAGACATTTATATGCACATTTCATCACTCATAATTCACACACATAATTTTGTGATCAAGTTATCAATCTCAAATTACTCATCATATTAGTTTTATTTAACATTACCTATTGTGATTAAAGCATAACTTACTTGATTTAGCTTCAAAATCTTCAAACTCTTCAAGAACACCAAGAAGCCCTAACTTCTCATACAACCCACATACAACATCATGGGGGTTGGGAGGTTTAGGTTTTCTTGTGGCAAATGAAGAAGACAATAAGGTGAGAGTAACAAGTGAAACATAAGAGAGCTAGGTTCAACTTAAATGGAGATTGGTGAGAAAATTCGTGAAGAAGGTGAAGAAGAAAGCCACGAAGAAGAAGAAGAAAACAATATTCAAGACAATTTTATGGTCTTCCAAGTAATTAAAAGAATCATGGGATAAAGACATGGCTTGGCAAGTGACACTTGTCGCTTGCCACATGTCCAATTTTTATAGGTTTAAACTAAGTTCTCTTATTTAACTAATCCAATCAACTCCAATTTCTACTCCAATTGTCTCCCAATTTTCAATAAAACTTGTTTATAAATCCTAAATTCATTTATCAAAATTTACACTACCATTTGCCTCTTATTTTAACTATTATTTATCAATAGTCCTACCACTTGGCATTTTTCCTATTTTAAAAATACCCAAAATTTCAGAAATTTCCTAAATTTTACCAAAAATTCTATAACAACAATTATTATCACCAAATAAATTTTCATTACATATAATCCAAAATTCTCAATATAATCACATTTATAAATCAATTATACCTGAAAAATGTCAATGAATGCATGTACAATCATTTTAATGTGTGCAATAATTAATATTCACATGTGTGTATATGATATACTATGCATAAGCATGAAATGCATTTTCTAACTTCTTAATAATCTCTCATGTACACTATTCTAGGGTTCTAACCCTTAACATGTGATAACAGAATGTTACATGATTAGAGTTTTGTATCAAGACTTATGAAAGCCTTGAAAATCTTTAGCAAGATGTCTGGATTGGAAACCATTTATTTTAAGAGTTTCTTTTATTTATCAAAATTAGCTGTAAGTAAGCAATCTACTATTGAAACTTTCACTAGTTTCAAATTGCAAACACTTCCCGTATTTTACCTAGGAATTCCCATTTTATCTACCAACCATACACATGGAGATTTTAAAAAACTTCTTAACTATATCAACTGTAGAATCTTTTGGAGTTCTAAATTACTTCTATAGTTGGCATATTTGTTCTTATCTTATATGTACTTAATTCAATCAATGCCTTTTGGGCTACACATATTACTATACCCAAAAGAGTAATCAAATCAATAAATATGATATGTAGCAGGTTTCTTTGGAATGAGAATAAAGAAAGTATCAAGAGAGCTCAGATGTAATAGAAAAAGGTATGCTTACCTAATGATAAAAGGTAGTTTGTGAATAATTTCTCTCAAAATAATGAACAATGTTATGATTTCCAAGAGGCTATGAAGGTTATTAACTAATAAGCATTCTTTATTGTGTAAATAGATTCGTGAGATCTATATAAAAAATAGTAGCACATAGGTCTCAACCTTGAAAACCATTCTAAAGACTAAGAAATTATTAAGGAATGAATTTAGTTATCTCATTAGAGATGACAAGAAAACCAATTTTTTGTTTGAAATCTGGACATCTCTTGATCCTCTTGTTATTAGTAAAAAAGCAACAATAGCTGATGCACTAGTTGAAAAACAAATCTTATACAAAGATTTATCCCTAGAACCATTTATGAAGAAATTGGTCACAATAAATTGAGTGAAAGGGAAGATTATATTATATGGAAGGATTGGGGAAATGGAAAGTCTGGTAATCAGTCTTATAGGAAGTTTATGTAGAAACACTATAATAAGATTCTTTAGCATAAAATTGTTTGACATAAGCAATTTCATCCAAGGGCAACAATTTTTCTATAGCTAGCAATAAAAGATAAGTTACCAATTGTGGAGAAGTTGTAGAAATTCCTAAATATCCTTAATTGGTGTATTCTTTGTCAGAAAGCTGAAGAAAATATTAAACACTTTTTTTTCAATATGCTTATGTCAATAGTATGTGGAAGTATGTATTACACTAATGCTTTATTCATGTTGCACCTGGAAGATGGGATTGTATAAAAAGATGGTGTAGTTAAATCAGACATCCTAACTCTACAATCGAGTGGTCATTTAGCATAGCTATAGCATGTTTGGTGAAAGCTATATAGGATGAAAGAAATTTAGAATTTTTCAAGACAAAATTCTAACGATAGAATAATTCAGTAGAAGAGTCATTATGTAAATCAGAGGATACATGAGCTTACACAAGTCTAGACTCTTTAATGAAGACTAATACAATATAATGTGGAATGTATAAGCCTATTACAACTGTAATATTTTGTCTTTAGGATTATAAGCTTCTAATGCTTGGCTTTCAATATGCATAGCTCTTCGTAGCTACTTTTTAACCTTTGCTTTCCATTCATGGCCTAATTCATTATTATTATTTCTTCAAAAGAAATTGTAAAATGCATAAACTTGGACATTCATTCCTAGGGATCCATGACTAACTTCTTGAGTATTGATAGCTCATTCTATAGTGATGATCTTTGGTAGGCAAAATTTAAATCATGAAAACCAACAATAAAAAATCAACTAGCATATGGATAAGAGAAGCTTACCTCTTTTACAAAATTAGGATTATAAGCAACTACTATTTGGCCTAAGTGGTGTTGACCATAATTAGTGATTATCTTCCATCTATTCTTAACTTGCTAAAGATTTGCATATTTCTATACTTTTAATTTAGCCTTTAAAAGGCCAAAAATAATTAGCTTTAATAAGTTAGTATAATCAGATATGATCAACTGCTTTTTAGGGTTGTTTAACCCCTTACATTCTAAGAAAATATGAATATTACTTATCAGAATTAGAGGCTTTGCCCTTAGCCTTGCATGTAGACCTCCTTTTCTTTATGGTTTTAACTCCCTCTTATAACTCATTTTAGGAGAATTGTTGATGTAAAACTCTAGACTCAATAGAGAATTTACCACTCACCTCCTAAGCTAAAGTTTACATACAAGTATCACTAGGGGAACTTCTTTTAGTTCCCAAGGAGTCCTGAACATGAATTTTCTAAGAAGAAGTATCACCAATCATCTCAGATTGGGACTTATTTAATAAAGGAAGCAACTCTACATCGTCAACTAGTAGGATCCCTGAAGTAAGCTATCATGCTTGAGTGGTAACCTATTTTGTACTTGATTGGGCACTTCAAAAGCTTGTGGAATTTTTTTTTTTAACTCTCTAACCCCATCAATTCTTCAAAGTCACCTATAATAAACTTTTCTTTAGTAGGTCATGAGACTTTGCTTTGTTACAATCCATTTAAGAAAACCTTTATAGAATCCTCTACTAACGAGTTATCCTCTCTTAACCTAAGTAAAGGAATATATTAGTACATATGCAAGTATATCCTACTTTTCTTTGAGAAGAAGTGGCCTTATCCTTCCAATTTAGCTTGACAAAAGATTTCAACCTTTTGTAGACTAATACTTGAAAGGAATTTTATGAAAATTAACCCAAATTGGGACTTGTTTCTATTTAACTTCTTTAAGCTTAATGCTTAGTTTCCATATCTATAAGAAGATTGGAAGGCTACTATAGAACCATGGATGGAATTCAATCATGTTTTCTGCTTTGTCTTTAGTGAATATTTTAAAGAGGAACTTATGGTTTTTGTTGAGCATCACCTCTAATAGGACTTCAGCTTTCCAATTCTTATATTCCCATTGTTTTATGATAAGGAAAGTTAGTATGTTACCTAAGAAAAAACTACCATTATCAAAGAATATGAACAAGCTCCTTCTTTAAAAATTCCATTGGAAGGGGAAATAATGGGTACACATTCCTTTATCCATGGAGGGAATTAATTTAGTGAAGATGAGGAAGATTTCCCTAGAAAAAATTCTAATTGATTGTAGAATTTAGAGGAAGAAGGATTAGATATCCCACCATCAAAGCTAAAGGGCTAATAAGTCAAAGGATGAGGTTACAGAGGAGATAAAGATCACTATATTAGGGAGAAGCCTTTGGAGCTATTTCCAAAGTTTGAAAGTCCTATAAGCATAAAAGGGAAAGAAAGGTATCCTAACAGAAAATTTTCAAAAAGTAATTACCATAAATAGTAAAAAGGAAGGGTAGGAAAAAGGAGAATCCCAAAAATACCCTTAAAAAGGAATTAAAAACCCAGTAAACTTTGAAACTCTTAGATGGAGGCTAAAAAAACCCTAAACCAATCAAGGAGCTAAGTTAAGGGATCAAATTTTCCTCAATAACTTGAGAGAGGAGACTAAAGACAAGAAGAAAGGAAGAGAGGGGAAGAAAAGCAAAAATAAATGGAAGGATAAAAGACAGAGGGATGTGATAAGGAAGGATCAATAGATTACAGAAAGAGATGAAAGAAACTCATCAAAGGAAGGAATGAAAGCTATAATAAAGGATAAAAAACAAGAAACCATAATGAGAAATATGAAGGAAGTGAGAAGAACGAGAATCAAAGAGAGGGAGAAATATGACTTCCTCTAGAAAGCTTTCTATTGTTATGATGATAGAATAACCCTTCGTTAATGTATACATATAAATGGCATTAAATGCATGTACTATTGGACTATTGCATTAGTTAAAATCCTTTAGAAGTTCATGGTAAAGAACTGAAGAAAATAGTTTGTCCAATAGCCTATTTAAGAGCATGATTCCTCCAAACTTGCTAAGGTTATTTTAGAGGTAATATTAGTTTGATAAGAAATAAGATGAAAATGTACTCTAGCATATTGACATAAAGAAAGGTGATTGCTTGGTTTAACAAATTATTGATGGTAATAGAAATATATTTGAATATCATATACTTAGCACTAGAATATTGATTAGTAAATGGTTGAAACTTAATATGAATGGTAGATATATCTAATGTGTTTTGATAGATGAATGCAGTGAGAAGTTAGAATATTGGACACTTGTGATATGTATAAGATCCAAAAGAGGAAAAAAATCAAGTGGTCATGGAAAACTCCATAATGGAAATGTGAGAAAACCCCACTTCTTTTTCCATAATTTGAAATTATTTCTTTGTCCTTTTCCTTTCCTTTTAGATTCATGCTTACCATGTATAACTAGAGCTATAGCAAGCTTTTATTTGCAAGACTAAGTTCTGGTTTTTTGGAAATTCTTTATCAATATTTATCACTTTTCCATTACTTTGCAAAGCTTCATAATAATTGTTTAGTAATTTCAAGCACTGTTAGTCATGCCAATCATAGTGTTCACTATTAATAAAAATTATAATAATCTCAATTAGTTTTGTTCAATTAATGACAATTATAAAATATTTTACAAATTATCTTTCCACCATGTCCAAGTATTTTTTGAATCAATACTAATTAAGAATAACTAAAAAGTCTCCCAAATCAATTCAAAGTGAAGAATTTTATAATGATCATTCAACTACCTCCATATAGCTCATGTTATATGCAAAGGCTATCAATTGATGTATCTTTGATTAAAATAGGTCATGAGTAATATCAAAACATAACAAAAAACCTAATATAAGATACTTTGAAAATCTTAAGTAAAAAGATCACCGATATAATCGTTATAATAAAAATTTCCATCACTTATCAAAAAATCAAAATGATAATTTTCTAATATAATTTTAATTTTGCAATTTTGTTAACTTGTTCTCTTAGAAACACCCACACATTTGTTTAAGCATTCCCTTACTTTTTTCTAAGCGATTGACTAAGTCCTTCATAATGAAAAAATCTAATGTGTGTTAATCTTTTTGTTGGGACCCGATTTTGGAACCGGACCCCAACCGTAAAACGGAATCACACATCGAAAAACAAAGTGGCGGAACTAAACGAACGGATCCTAAACGCCGAATGTGGGCCAAAACAAAAGCGAAACACTAATCGGATCGGAAGTCATAAAGTGGAAACAAAAATCCAAAGCGGAAAGCCAAAAGCGGAATCGGAATCCGAAAAACAAAATGCGGAAACGAAAGGAAATGAAAACTCATAATCACAAAGTAGACGGAAACCAAAGGAAATCGAATTCTTAAGGAGCCAAAGAAATCGAAACGGCTCGGAGACAAAGAACACAAAAACACGTGCAATCACACTAAAGGCCAAATTCCAACATCCGAGAAACGCAAAAGCTTAGGAAAACTAGCGTTGGAAACCAATAAGACATTTAATCTAAGCCAATCCAATCCGGTATAATTTTTTTTTTCATTTTATTCAATCTCATACAAAGCACTTCAATTTCCCCTTTTGGAAATTCATCCTCAAT
>JAOSBK010000006.1:3655718-3675726 GCA_027568895.1 Erythroxylum shatona | reverse complement strand
CATATTTATCAATGAAACATAAATCATGGTCATAATATATGTTTGCATTAATTAAATCCACACAATTAAAATAAATAAAAAATAATATAAAAAAACAAATTAAAAACAAAAAAAACTCCCCTTATGATGGACGTTGGTTGAGAATATTAATTTTGTGGGCTATGCGTCAATGATTTCATGCCCTTTTCTTCTATTCACGCACATGCACATGGAGACTCATGCTTTTGTTACTGTTCATTGACAAGACAAATAAGTTGTATCTCATTTAACTCATGCACATCCTCTCCTCCACCAGCTGCCTTGCGTGATTTCCAGCCTCCACGATCCTTCACCAGCTGCCTATTTCTTCATTCAACTTCCACCAGCTGTAACGTTATTGCTTCATCTACTCACCTCTCCACCAGCAGCTACTAACGTGTCTCCACCACGTGAAGGGGTCTCCTATGCCACCAGCCCACGTTACTTTCATGCCTTGCTCCAGCTGTTCACGTCTTTATTCCCTAGCCACCACGTTTCCAAGCCTCTTGTTTCAACAGCTGCTCACGTCTCCTTGGTGCTCCAGCTGTCTTCAATTTTTCACGCCCATCAGCTGCCTTTTGTTCAACGTGAGTGATGAGAGTCTTCACCAGCAGCTCACGAGGATCTATCTTCAGTGCTGCCTTGCGTGAGTCTCCAAAGCCAGCAGCTTCTTGCAACGTTATTCCTCTCTCCACCAGCTGCCTCCACCTTGGTTTGCCACCAGCTGCTTGTTCATTTACCAACAGTTCAACGTCTAGCTTCTCCACGCAGCTGCTTCTTTCTTCAAGCCACCAGCTATCACGTCTTCAAGCTTCTAGATTGGCTATGTTGTTGTTCAGCTTATGAATGTTTGATGGATGATCTTTGCCTTGGAAGTGGATGAATGAAGAGTTTTTGGTGGATCAATTTTTCAAGAATGGAGAGCCTCTTCTTTTGTTTAGCTGGAAGTGTCTCAAGTTAAAGGAGCATTTTTGAGAAGACAGCTTAATGTGTCTACCCACCAGCTGCTACTTCAGCTGCTTTTATTCTTCATGGAGAGATGAGTGCCGTGTTTGAATAAGAGTGGGGGCTGCTTCCTGGTCCTCTTCAGCTCACGTCCCCCTCTGCTTCAACAGCTGGCCCTCCTTTTTATCTCCACCAGCTACATCATCTGTGTCTCCACGCTACTTGTTTCATGCTGAAGTCTCCACGCTAATGTCACCTGCTACTTTGTTTTTTTCATTCCAGCAGCTTAGTCCCTCTTTATTCTCCTCCAGCCTGGTGTGGTGTAAGCATGGGTCTCCTTCCTTTTTGGTGAATTGCGTTGAGCTCTCCAGCTACTTGTCTTCATGTGTGGTTTTTGGCAGTTCCTATTTTGTGTAACATTGAGAGCTCAAATATGTAGTGAGTGGAGAGTTGGTTACCAAATGGAGCCCCCCTTTTTCTACTATTGCGTGATTTTTAAAACCCTCAGCCTTACTCACTTACGCCATCGTTTTGGTTTGTAGTGTGATTAGACAATTAATGTTGGCCCTCTTTTAAAATCACATGCCACTGGGTCACACTACTGCTGTTGCCGTGTTGCCTTCTGCGCTGTTCGTCGTTTGTTGCTAGCTTGTACGTCGTCGTTTGTTGCTTGCCTCTTGCGTGTTGCTGCCTCTTTCTGCCTTGTTGTGATGTTGGTTGAGCCTTCCCTTTTGGTGTAACATGTGTACCTAAAATTAAAATAAATAACTCTTAATTAGTACAATTTAAATATTAAATGGACAATAGTTTAGCAAATTATGTATCAAAAATTAATACAAAAATGTCCATTAACAAGGTGCAAGAGAAACCATTGGTTATATGGCTTCTGAATTGTGCTACAGGCATATTGGAGGAGTCCCTTTCAAAGCAGATGTGTATAGCTTTGGGATGTTGTTGATGGAAATGGTAGAGAGAAGGAAGAATTTGAATGTAGTTGCAGATTATTTGAGCCAAATTTACTTTCCTGCTTGGGCTTATGAACAATTTAGAAAAGGGAAGTACATAGAATTTGGAGAGGTCAATACTACAAAAGAACAAAACAAAATAACAAAGAAAATAATTATGGTAGCGGTTTGATGCATACAATTGAAGCCTGAAAACCAACCTCCTATGCACAAAGTAATTGAGATACTTGAATAAGATGTAGAATGTCTAGAATCGCCTCTAAGGCCTTTGCGCTCTTCACAAGTTGTAGAAAATGAGGACACCAATATGGAAGAACACCTAATAGAGATAAGAGATCCCGAAAGTGATTCTAATTCCATTAGCTTAATTGTGGGCGCAAAGTAAGTTGAATTCAAAAAAAAAAGGGAAGCTATTTGATTCTGAAATGTTGCAACATGTCATATGCATACTTGCTACTATAATATTTTGGGCCTTGAATCCAAGAGTAGTCAAACTGGTATCCAGACTTGCTTAAGAATTATAATATCACAATGTAATGACTTTTAAAAAAAAACTCAATCTTACTAGGGGTTGATTCTAAATCTTCTCAAAGTTAGAACTTAACTAATAAAACTATAACACTGGATCAATTATATGAATAATAATCAATAAGTTGGGGTGGTGTGTTTCTAAATCTTCTCAAAGTTAGAACTTAACTAATAAAACTATAACACTAGATCAATTATCTGAATAAATGAGTTAGAGTGGTGTGTTTCTAAATCTTCTCAAAGTTAGAACTTAACTAATAAAACTAGAACACTGGATCAATTATCTGAATAATAATCAATGAGCTAACATATGCCACAAATGACTTTCAATCAAAGTTTTTTCACAATAACCATAACTCATCAAAAATTTATATTTGATAAAACTTGTTATTAAGTTAATCTTACCTATTTTCTCTTTTTTAAGAAGAAATCTCTTTTGTTTTGAACTACTTTTTTCTGCTTATGAATATTTTTTTGAATTCTCTGTTCTCTTTTTGGCAATTAAATTTAAATTTAATTATAAGTAGTTTGAGATTGTCTTTTGATTAATTATAATCGTACCATAGAGGATGTATACTGCAACATTGGCAACAGATCTTTCCTATTGTATCAAAAGACGAATGTCTAATAATGTATTCATTTTTTTATTGAAATGAAAGTCTTAATTATATTCATAAAAAAGTATAGGCCATCAGATTCAATTTAATAAATCTATTGTTATTATTTGTACATATCTATTATAACAAGCTACTCCCTCCTATCCAAAATAAGTGTCGTTTTAGAGAGATGCACATTTGTTAAGAAAGTTAGTGAAATGTTTGATACACCCTTATTAATTGTATGTTGAATTGCTTTGAAAATATAATCTGTATAATTAGGATGTAATAGAAATTAAAGGGTAATTTTGGAAATAAAATTATAAACATGCATGAAAAATTGTGAACGACACTTATTTTGAATAATTAAAATCCATCTAAAACGACTTTTATTTTGGATAGGAGGGAGTAGTAATTTAACAAGACTCTCCAAGCTCATAAGTTAATATTTTTCAAGTTTCTTGAACCTTCCACACTAGTAGTTTTTCACTAGCCTTGACAAGCTCTCAAATAAAAATGAGGTTTGTTCGATATGAGCTTCAGTAATCTCTCTCAACAGAATTTGACTTTCTATCGCACATGAGAATTTTTTACAAAGATATCACTTTCAAGAATGTATATGATTTTGATGAGTTTTCACAATATAGCTTCTCAAGCTTCTGTATCAATTGGTTATTGTTCACAATTACATTGGCTCTTCCTTAAATAGTCAATTTCTTTAACTAGCCGTTGCTTTATCTTGCATTCTTAGTCAACTGGATAGATTTAAATCTGAATAACTTCAATGTCATCTTTACCTAAAAATCTTCCAGTAATCACATGGCTAATATATGTCCTTCATAATTAGTAGGATCCTTTCGGATAAACCATTTCTAATAAAGTAAGTTTATAATGAAGGTTCCTGCAAGAAAGAAAACATATTTCTTAATATTTTATTTCCTTTTGAAAATATGACCGTTAATTATAAATGGAAATAAATCCAATTTGAATTTTGAAATATTACACAATTATTATCAAAATCATTAATCATAATCCTCGAGCTAACAGTTGCCAATAAGTTTTGACTATGCTTCGTTTTTGTCACTAAAAGTTATTAGCTACTTTTCTGGAAACGTAGCAAAAGGTTAATAGCTATGTTTTAAAAATCATAGCTAATAACTTTTAGCTACGAAAAAAAGCTTAGCGAAAACTTATTGGTGACGTTTTAGAAAATGTAGCAAATTTTTTTTGACTATGTTTGCAAAATCATGGCCAAATGTTTTTAGTTATGTTTTTATAAATGTAGCCAAAAATGTTTAGCTACGTTTTGAAAATTTTAATACACATTATACCTAAATATTATATCATGTTTATTGATGACATTTTTAATCCATGTTATTATATGTAATATTTAGAATTTTTGTTCTATAATTTATTATGCAAAATATAATAAAATAATAGAAAATTAAAAGCATTGCATATAAAAATATCATTAAATTTGATCATTACAATATGTTAATTACAATTTTAAAAATACGTTCATACAAAATAAAAATTACAATTCATCTTCACTGTTTACATAATTTGAGCCAAGCAATTTTTTGACGTACTTTTCAAGTTTACCCAACTTTTGTTCATTACGTTCTAATTTTTCCTTAAGCGATTGGTTCTTCTCTTCAAGATTGTCAGCATATGCTCATCTTGATGAGGATGATGCATTTGGCTTAGGCCTAAACCCAAGACCTTTGGTGTAGCTAGATCATATCCCAAGCACCCTGTTATAAATGTCATTTACATTTGGCTCATTTCCATCAGACATTGATATTTACAACAACTCCTGTATCTTAGTCTAAAATTTTAAAAGCAAAATCAATATTCAATTCAAATATTAATAGTTAGTACTAAATAATTAAATAAACTTAAAATTTAAACAAATTTTTATACTTACATAATTATTATGCCTTTCTTCAGATATCCAGCCTTCACCTTCCCTATAGTGTGTCAGTTTGTAGAGTGTGATTCTAGTTCCTTCTGACTTTGTTCTATGGAAAAAAATACAAAACATAATAAATAATATTGTGTTTGCTGATATAAATATAAATTGTATACAAATAACTTACACATTCATTTTATAGGACAACAAATGATTTGGAGCCTTGGTTATGAGTAGTTTTCATTTTTTTTCTCTGTTAACCTTGGCTTTCTCACACTTTTCATAAATAAAGAAAAGAAATAGTCATTAAATTGTGTAACAAAAATAATGGAAGCACATGTGAAGGGAAAGAAGACAAACTTGAACGTTGGCAGAGGCCCAATAATCACATATTTGGCTCCAATTTTCTAGAGATATCCATTTAGGAACATATCTCCTTGCCTCCTCATCGGAAGGAAAAGATTTGTAATATCAGTGTATCTTTTGTTTCAATAGTAAAGTCACACATCTTGAAACAGCAGGGTTGTTGATATTAACAATATTAAGCTTCATCTGTGAACAAGTAAAAGTGAAATTAGTCTTTAAATAAGTAAAACAATATTGCATATAATTTATAAAATTGAAAGTTTACCAAAACTTTGTCCAAAGCATTCTTTAGCAAGTTGTCTTCCTTCAACTGCTTGGCATGTTGAAGGCAACATAATTACTTTCTGGCAGTTACCCCCAATTCATTAGACAATTTTGCTGATTTAATCTTATCTATATGACCACCTTACGAGGTATCAATATGTATAGAAAACTTGTTATTCATTGCAACATTCTTTCATTGCAACTCACAACATTTACTTATAGCTTTACCTCTTTTTCTAATGGTGATATTGAAACCTAACAACAAATAATTAATGATAAGAAAATATGCATTGATCATGTATATTTGAGCATAAGTCTAATTATAGGTGTTAAAGATTAACACACCCTATAGATTCCTCAATATTGATTGTGGTAGATGGAGGTTGTTACTAACTGGCTTCATTGGTGGATGAAGTCGATTGTTGTTATTAGCTAGGATTTGATTGATCTGGTTATTGTGGGGGAGGAACAATTTGGATACTTGCCACCTTCTTCCCTTTGTTTCTAATAGGTATCATTATATTGGATATTTATTACTCAAACATCAACAATCTGCATTAACAATCTCAATATGAAGTATTAAACATAAAGGTAACTTGTAATTAAGGGAAAAAGTGGATATGGCTGTATTTATGTTCTTACACGATCGTGTATTTTCTTACACAGTTTTGTATCTTCTTGTAGGACAATATATGGAGTAATAATGTTCTAAAGTAGCATGGTGATCTTTAATTCAATAGCCTATAATATTATTGATATTTCTCATCCGTGTTGAATATATTATGATTAAGTTTTCTTCCAGATAAAAGTTTCAAAAAACAAATGTGTTTACCTTAGTTAAAAAATGAACAACGAAAAAAAGAAAGAATGCATAAATAAACAATTCAAGTGCTAACTTTTTTATAAACTTTTACAATAGTTACAAAGGTATAATGTTATAAAACTCTCCATATTAAAAATAGGAAAGGAGATTAGTTACTTAAAGGTGTTTGGAGACTTCATGGACATCAATACAAATTGTTAGTATATAGTTAACGTCTTAAATCACTAAGTTCACTAGTGAATAAAAGAAACATGTTAAAAGTGAAGTTAAAGAAACCTCACCTACTACTATTGCATAGTTTAAGAACACATTTTAAAGCAACAATTCCCATAACTTCAAAATTATCATATTTACTACTAACAAAATCCCTTTCCTTTATTTTTTTAACTAATATACTAACATATACATAAATCAAAATTTTGGCATTATGAAAATATGGAAATAAACTTCAAAATAAATTCAAAATAAAGCTTAATATTTTCATGAAATATTTGTATGAACAGAGGTGTACTATGTACAATAGGCATCATTAAAGATTTATTTGTGTATAAATCCATAGATTTAAACAAATTTATAGAGTTTTAAAGCATTAGCTATTTAAACAAAATTTATAAAAAAGGTGAATGAAAAAATATGAAAAAACATATATAAATGTCAATTATATTTAACGTTAGGATTATTAAGCACATTTAGCATTACAAAATTATCTTTTTAAAATTATTAATTTAAAATCTTTAATATCCACTTTTGAAGATGATTTTATATTTTCGTACCCAAAAATTTTTGTTTTTGCATCATTTAAAAATATTGTTGCCAAAGGCTCAAGATTTGGCAACGAAATGCATAAATTGAGATAAAATGTAGCAACTTTTGTGTTGATTAATGTAAATCACTACTAAAGGAATGCCTTTAGCGATGATAATGTAAAACGTCACCAAAGTTTAACTTTTAGTGACGAATGTAGAAATTGTTGCCAAAACCACCAAAAAAGAAGTTAGCTAAATGTCTGTTTTGTTGTAGTGATATGAGTGAGGAGGCTTTGTTAAATCCTTCTCTCTAATGAAATTTAAGACATGATTCAAAGATGCGCTCAATGTTGGTAGCTTAAAGTCTTCCTTCTTTCTTAATTTACTTTCAATATTAGATTGTTCAATACCCACATCCTTCTAAGCCTATTATGGCTCTCCTTGTATGTACCATGCATATTATAATCCTTACCCGTGGTGTTGTTTGTTAAAAACCCAAGGCTGAAGTTTTGCAAAATTTTTGTTTTTATCATGGTTGCTTCTAACTGAAATTTACAGTCGATTCTTAGAAAGCAACTCGGCAAGCCATTGTAATTTCCAAAATTCTTTTGTAAGAAAACAAATTAAACACCTAGCAAATAAATCATATATATATAACACAAGAATTTTGTTAACGTAATTTGGCACACATGTCCTATGTCTTTGAGGCCCTTACCCAGATTAATCAACTTTCAAGGTAATGTAATAAACTTATACAAGGCTTTTGTGGAACATCATTAAGCAATCCGTGGTGTCAAAGATGCGCTCAATAGCATGAGTTAAAGCTATCCACTCATACTCACCCCGTGAGAGAATCTCACACCCAATAGCATGACCCACTTATGCTAACCTCAACAAAGGATTTTAAAACAAAGAATTAATCAAAGAAAAGACTATCTCAGGTGATTAAATCAAGAATGAAAGAAACACAACTCACTTGAGTCAATGAACACTCTCTAATATGTGCAACAACGTTAAAACATAATCATGGAGAGTCTTTAAACAAAAATATGTTGTATAACTTTATAATTGATATGTCAAAATGCCCAAGCACAGCAGCCAAAATCAACAACATTATCACACCACGGATTGCTTAATGATGTATCACAAGTTCTTCCTCCTTTAAGATTCTTTGTTCTTTAGGATTCCTTCCTTCCACAAATATCTTAACTTCCATAATTCTACATATTCTAAGATAGTAGAATCCTATACTAAATCAACTTCCTTATTACAAAAGATATACAAAATATATCAGGATACACATAATGCTAAAAAAAATCTTAATAATCTCCCTCCTTTTTGGCATTATTTGTCACATCAAAATCTCCCCCTAAATAAGGGAAATTGAAACTCCCCTTGAAATAAATGATCATGATAAAAGATATCGAAATATCAAAAGTTAAGGTCCAATGTCATAGCAGGATAAAATACAAGCAAGTTCCTATCTACCCCCTGGGAAAAATCAATACCAAAAGAAACTGAGATGTAAAGATGGTCGGTGATAGACAGGATACCAAGGAGATGAAGTGACTGACGATGATCAGAACAAAAATCCAAACAAGCAAAGGACAGAGGCTGCAATGGAGAAAAACAAATTAGGGCCCTTGCCCCTTTTTTTTCAGTTCCTTCAATAAGTTTCAAAGTTGTAAAGCATAGAGTCCTAGTGCCCCATGAAGAAGTTCAAACCTCATAGATTTAAGAGTTTTGATGAAAATGTCAACTAGTTGCTTCTCAATTGTAATATAGGAAATAACTGCAAGTCTCCACTAGCTCTCAAATGAAATGATACTTTAAATCAATATGTTTGGTTCTTGAATGTTGAATTGGGTTTTTAAAGATGTCTATGGCACTTTTATTATCACATATGACAATTCAAACATCTTGAGCAACTCCATAATCTTCTAACATGTGGATATTATCCACTGATCTTTTTCCGCTTACTATATAATCTCCTTATTGGTTTAACACCTTACATTCATCACTGGTGAACTTGACTAACAGCCCATCATCACAAAGCTAACTAATACTCACCAAGTTAGCTTTTAAATCATCCACATCAAGCACATTTTCGAAATGAGGCAATCCATCCATGCAAAGAGTTCCTCTACCAATCACCATTGCTTTCTTCCCATCACTGATTGTGACATGACCATCCATATAGATTTGATAATTCATCAAATAACTTCTTTCACTTGTCATATGCATTGAGCATCCCCTATTAAAGTACCATCCATTGTGAGAAGCAATGTGTACAGATTTAAGAGCCATAAGTGCTTGGTTCTTTTTAACCCAAATCTACTTTGGTAGCCTCTGCTCCTGAAAGTTCTTCCATAAATGTCTGAATTTTATGTTTTAAGCATTATAGAATAACATTTACAGCAGCGTGTAGCAATTTGGCCTTATGTGACCTTTTACACCAAAAAAGTGACATGTAGGGACGAATTTTTTACTTCTTTTTGAAATTTCTTTCTTAATTGATTTTGCTTCTTTGACAAATCTAACTTCACTATTTTGCTCATTATTCACCTCAGAGCATTTACCTTTGTACCCAACACCTTAAAATTCTCCTTTGTTTTTGCCAATTTCTAGCAAATTTATCTAACTTCTCAGTACCACCATTCAACATTCTAATTCTTTTGTCTATGTTGATTAGCTTTAGCTTAGTTTCATGAAGTTCATCTTTTGTTGACAATAACTCCATCTCCAGATCTTGAATAACATCTTTCATGATATAATTCTCCCCCTTTAACTTCTCTTTTTGTTTATACGTCTTCACCTATTTGTTATACATTAATTCATAGGCCTTATAGATATCTTCCTTTTTGAATTCTAAGTTACTATCATCCTGTCATTATCAGAATTAAAGATTGATACTAAAACATCTAAATCTTAATCTTTAGTTTCTTTATTAGTTAGTACTAAGCAAACAACTGGATTTTTTTTTTATATAAAGCAACCAACGCAACATGATGACTCACAATTTCTTCTTTGCTACTATACTCACTTTCATATTCGTTTTCAATCCAATTACTGGTTTAAGACTTCCTAATTTTCTCCTTTTAATAGTGTTAGAACACTTCACTTGCATATGCCTGAAACCTTGACAATCATGAGATCTCATCTTCTTTTCCTTCTTTTCACCTTTTTGAGTTTTTGTTTGTTGTTTGAAGTTATTGTTGGATGAACTCCCACCATTTTCCTTAAACTTAGGTCTATCTTTATTCACCTTTTTTAGCCACTTGCTGAAATTTCTTTTTAACCACACCAAATGTTCATTTTTATCAAAATCATCTCCTAAATCATGCACATGTTTAACAACTCTAACTTGTAATGCCAATCACTTATTCTTCTCACGCTTGTCTCTCAAAAAATTCATCTCAAAGTTTGTAAGAATTCCAATTACCTTATCCAAAGATAACTCAATAATGTAATGAACTTCTTCAATAACTGCAATCTTCGGTATAAATCTTAAGATTTTCTTGACAAGTTTCATGTTTGAGTACTTCTTGCCAAGTTGATGTGCTTGATTAGTGATATCACGCAGCTGCTCATGAAAATCTCCAATAATTTCACTTTTCTTCATCTTAAGCTCTTCAAACTAGTAGCTAACAATTGAAGTTTTGATGTTATCACTGATTATGATCCTTTATGTATGGTTTGTAATCTATCCCAAGCTTCTTTTGCTAATTCACACGATGATATCATACTAAAACGTCCTTCATCTACAACATTGAAAATTATATGCATTGTTTGAGAGTTACTAAGTGCTCCCTTTTCTTTAGCCTTTATCCATTCAGACAGATCTTTAGGTAGTGCTTAATTCTTTTTATCAATTGTCATAGGATAAGTCCATCATTTCAACATATGAGTCTAGGCTTTAGTGGATTTCCAATCAGGATAATTAGAGGCATCTAATAAAGGTGGCCTTATGATTTACGCCCCTGCTCTAACATCTATGAGTGCGAAACACTGATCTACACCAACTTAACACACCAAGGTTTGATAAGACAAACCTTGCTTTGATACCAATTGAAAAACTCAAGGTCGAAGTTCCATTAAATTTTTGTTCTGTCACGGTTGCTTCTAACTAAAATTTATAGTCGATTATCATAAAACAATTAGGCAAGCAATTCTAATTTCCAGAATTCTTTTGCAAAAAGAAAAATTAAATATGCAATAAATAAATTACACACAGCAAATATAAGAAATTTAATAACGCAGTTTGACATACATGATTTACATCTGTGGAGCCCTCATTTAGATTAATCAACTTTTATGGTATTATAATATACTTATACAAGGCTTTTACATAGCCGACATCACTCACTCCTTGAAGCTATCCACTCATACTCACCTCTGTGAGAGAATCTCATACCCAACAACATAACTAACTCATGATAACCTCAACAAAGAATTTTAAAACAAAGAATGAATCAAAGAAAAGAATATCCCAAGTAATTAAATCAAAAATGAAAGAAACAAAACTCACTTAAGTCAATGAACACTCTCCTATATGTGTAACAACATTAAAACATAATCATGGAGAGTCTTCAAACAAAAATCTACTATAGAACTTTGTAATTGATCTGTTAAAATGCCTAAGCACAATAACCAAAAATTAATGACATTATCACACTATGGATTGCTTAATAATGTATCATGAGGCATTTCTCCTTCAGGATTCTTTATTCTTTTAAATTCCTTCCTTCCACAAATATCTTAACTTCCATAATTCTATATACTCTACGATAGTAGAATCCTATACTAAATCAACTTTCTTATTACAAAAGATATACCAAATATATCAGGATACAAATAATGCCAAAAATAGAATAGAATATCTTAACAGTTTGTATTTTAAAGACCTTTTTAGATGCTCTAATATAATTTAGCCTCTTTTAGGTCAATGTATCTTTGTTTCTTCTGTTGAGCCTTTTCAAATATATGGTTTGTATTCACAAGCAAAGATTCACAAGGGGGTAATTGCTTTTTCAACTTTTTCTTGAAAGCAATAACTATGATAAAAATGTTGCAGTTAGGTATTTGTTTGACTTCAAAAATCAATCTTCATGTGTAGTCTTGAAGGGTATTGTTTGACTTTTCATTACTTCAAATAGAGTTATTGAGTTAAGAGGCTTCGTCAATTTCTTATAAAGTGAGTCTCATATCAATTCTTTAATTTTCTAAAGCTCGCTATTGAGCCTGTTAGAAGCATCTAGTACTAATCTTTATTAGGCCCTATCAAAGTGTGCAAAAAATCTCATTTTTGATTGCATTTATTGCCCTATGCACATCTAACATTTTTCTTCAATGCATCATACTGTCACATTTTATATCATAAGTATACTCTTAGTCTTACTCTTATGACACACCAAACAATGTTGATTTGCGATGGTATATAGTAGATAGGGCTAAAATTTTGTTTTGATTTGTAAATGTTTCCCTCCTCATCGATTCATTATGGTAGGTGTCACAGAGAATTTTTCAAATGATACAAAATTGGAGTAAATTTGCCTAAGTCCTCATGTGATAATCAAGTTTAAATCTCAAAGCTCAACTCAACCTTCACTTATGATTTTTGATGAAGAAGTTTATTAAATTTCAATAACACTCTCAATACATAAGTGTTTTGCATAAACAAGCAAATGGATAAATAAAAAAGAAATGACAAAGACAACTTTTTACTGATTTATTCATAAAAGATACAAATATACAATAAAAAGGAACATAAATGACGTTCTCCTCAAAGCACTTTACAATAGTATCAGTTAAAGAACTCTCTACTTGAAACTCTCAACAAGAAGTTTCCTTCAAAATTTTTAACTCTCTTATAAATGATTAAATGTACACCAAGTTATGATCTTAAATAAACTACAAATAATGCCTTTATTTAGATTTACAAGAACTTATGGACTAAGCAAGCTAAAACTACTCAATTTCTCCACTGACCCACAAGTTAGTAGAATGTTGTCACTTCTTTAACTAACTCCACCAAGTTGGTGGGGAGTTATCCACTTTAGACCACTAACTCTTCTTTTACACATGATCAGATAGGTGTTTAGAAGATGTCAATATGTTGCCAGATCATCCAACTCACTTTCTCACTACTTGAAGAAGTGCTCCCACTTTGTTTTGTAGTACTCTCACTTTCTTAGACTACTACATGCATGTTCTTTCCATGTGTTACCACATATTTGTATTTAGACCTAGTGTCTTGATAAGCCTTTGGTTTAGCCATCTTGAGCTATCTTTGTACGTGGTCCATCTAAATATATTCATGGTGCAATCTCACTACTTTATGCCTTAAGCTAACAATAACTTGAGCCATCGTATAATAACCTTGCACGTTTACATACCTTAAAACTTTTTAAAAAAATTTAAGTGCCTTTACACAACCTCAGGATATTGTTACGCCATTGGTCTCGCATCGAATCTTGTCTCTCATCGAAGATTCCTACCAATGAGTGCTATTGTATGCTAACTCTCATCTCCTCTAAATCTTTTGTCGATAAAGCCTATTTTGTCTCGAGTACTCATAGATCTTTGCCTCATTTCGTTAATCTAAGTGCCAAGCATTAGTCGAGGTTGGCCAACACTTGCACAATTCTATAACTTAGACTTAAGGGTCTAATAATAGGCATCATCTTATATAGATTTAGCCTATTGTATGCCTTGAGATGGTCTGAAGTTAATTTTGTGAGTTTTTAATAGCACAAGTCCAAATTGGAGAGTTACACCAAAGTTTATAGTTGTTATTGTATGTTCTCAATTATTATTGGAAGATTTGCATAATCTAAATTCGATGACATTACAAAGAATACATCCTTTACTGATTCCATACTTGTTAAGAAAAGATATATGAATTTATAATAGTCAACTGTAAGATTCTCAAAATCATCTAACACAGATTTATAATAGATGTCAAATAATATAGTATAATTTTGATAAATTTGAAAATTTCAAGATCTAAGGCTAGGCTCAAACATTCGGACTAAGAATGATGTTATAGGCTAAAATGGAAGTATTAGTCTTCTTTATAAACTTTCTTAATAAACTTATAAATCTAAATGTTGAAATATTTTATAGTATTTAATCTTTGACAGATTAATAAATAAAGTTACAAAAAATAATATATAGTAAATTATGATATAATTTAATCCCTAATGGTGAAAACTATCACCAATCACAAAATAATCATATCAAATCATCAAGAGTACTTATATCTATTATGAAAGCATACCTGAATCCATTGTGAAAGCTGCACTAAAGTCTTGCAGTTTATCTTCCAAATTAGAACGTAGTCTTTTCAGAGTTTTTCCCTAACTCTCTGTTTTCTTTCTAATGATAGGATGCCAGAAAGAATTGTGTGTACGTTTAATTTGGGGACTATAACCACTTTTATTAGGGTAAAACCCTAATCTAATTTCTAGTTTGGCTCATTATAAAACTAGAAATTATAAACCTAGTCTCCACACATATAAATCCCACACTTAAAATAGATGCATAAAGCCCAAATACTATAACCATATTAGATCACTTTACTTAATTGGGCCCAACTATATATGATAGCCTTTATACATAATTATACACATTATAAGCCCACATGTTTGATTAAAAATCCTTACAATCTCCCACTTGGGCTATATGTGTTACCTTAAAATTATGTATTAATCTTATGAGGACTTAGAATTTTGCTATCATTACTATATGCATCCCTAAACAATCCGATCCATCAATCATACCAGTATAAGATCAAAGCAACTCTCACTACATTTAACATAACTAGACCCATTAATGGTCACATATGCTAATATAACCAAATGACATGGATCAAGCATGGATGTGTAGCATGGAAATTATAAGCAGCGTGATCTTAGCAAGCTTATTTCCAGCTGGTCCAACCTTATGCTTTAGTGAGATCAATCTTAAATAAGTTTAGAGACAAAATAAACCGAATATCTTAAAGCTGAAAATAACCTCGAACAAATTAACCAAAAATTGTATCCAAATTGACAGTGAAATATATCTAAATTGAAAAGCATCTATAATATAAACACCCACTGAAAATATATATCTTGAAAAGATGCAACACCCATATGAGCAGTGTGCTCATGAAAGACCTTAGGTGGCACTCCTTTAGTAAATGAATTTGCAATTATGGAGTTTGATCCAATGTATTGTATAAACAACTGTCCACTCTGAACTCTCTCTTTAACAATTAGGAACTTGATGTCGATGCTTCAACTTTTTTTGTATCTTATTGTTATTGGAATATAACACTATTGAGTTATTGTCATAAAATAACTTAAGTGGTCTTTTAATAAAGTCCACAATGCGCAGCCCCATGACAAAGTTTTCTAACCCTATCCTGTGGTTGGATACCTAATAACACGATATAAACTCCGCTGCTATATGGTGGAAGAAGCTATAAGTGTCTACTTAACACTCTTCAAGGAAATAGGTCCTTCAGTAAGCAGGTAGATATAACCTGAAGAGGATCTCCTACTATCTTGGCATCCAGTAAAATCAGAATCAGAATAACCAATGATCTACAACTTATCTGATTTTTTGTATGTAAGCGTATAATATTTCTTTCTCTACAAGTACTGTATGACCTGTTTGACTACTTTCTAGTGATCCAATCCTGGGTTACTTAAATATCTCCCTAGCATTCCAATAATGTACACAATATTCAAATGCATTCAAACCTAAACATACATTAGACTTCCTACAACTGAAGCATAAGGAATCTTCTGCATTTCCTTAGCTGCAAAGTCATTCTTGGGGAATTGAATTAAACTGAAATTATCTCCCTTAGACATAAGGGTATCACCTGGTTTACAATCTTACAAGCCAAACCTTTTAAGTACCTTTTTGGTATAACTCTATTTTGATAATCTAAGAATACCTCGAGAGTGTTATCGATGTATCTGAATCCTTAAAACAAAAGAGGCGTCGCTAAGGTCTTTCATTTCAAATTTCTTTGACAGAAATCTCTTGGTTTCGTGTAATAAGCATATATCACTAGTGGCAAGCAATATGTCATCGATATATAAAACTAAAAAAATGTACTTACTCCCACGGAGCTTATGGTATATACAATCATCAGCCAAGTTCATCTCAAAATTGAACTAGATGACAACTTGGTGAAATTTGTAATACCATTGACGAGATGCCTTCTAGAGTCCATAGACAGATTTCTTTAGTTTGCAAAATATTTTCTTTGCATCTCCTAACACAAAGTTTTTTGGCTGCACCATATAAATAATCTCATCAATGTCACCATTGAGAAATGTTGTTTTATAATTAATGCCTTCTTTCTGTATAAAGCCGTTTGTGACAAGATGAGCCTTATACCTTTTTACATTGCCTTTCAAATCCTTCTGTGACGCCCTAATACCCCCTGGGAGGATATTGCGAGTGCCATACACACATAACACACTAGACGCGAAGCATTTCGAAACTTACAAAACACTTTATACATGCATTACCAGAATCTCAACAAACATACATCACATATCATAATTTCATATACCAGCCTGAATTAATGTTATTACAAACTTTCCAACCAAAAATCCAAAGTTATAAACATCATAAACAAATCCAAAAACAAACTCAAAATACATTTTCATCAAAACAAAAATTCAGACTCCTGGCCATTGCAGTTGACTTGTCCCAAATCCCTACATCCTTCTCTTTAAACCTAGACGGGGCAAATCCACAGTGCTAAGCATATAGCTTAGTGAGTAATAACTAACTATGTTTAACAACAATTGCTACTGAAACATGTTATAGCATAAGCATCTCAAACATAATGAATTTCAGAACAGAATATCATTTATTAACGAAAATACTTCACATGCTAAAGTCAGTCATTTCAATAACAAAACAGAATATTCAGAATACAGAACTGACTTTCAGAATAAGATGTTAACCCATCAGATCAAAATATGATTTATTTCATATTAAAACTTATCAGATATCAAAGTGCAAAACGAGTTAGACTGAAAATCCCTGAGCAGAAGTGGGTAACAGGACTTATACAGGAGATACCATAAATTGCATCATATATCAGGAGAAACTTAAGTCTCGATACAGGAGACACCGAAGTGTCAATAACAGGAGACACCAAAGTGTCAATACAGGAGATACCGAAGTGTCACAGAAGTAGCTGCAGACCCTTTTAGGCATGCCTATTTACCCACAACTAGTACTTAACAGAATCAAAATAGACATGTTTGAAATTCAATTCACATAGCAATCCAACAGCTTTGCAAATCATTCAATGGACCAAAAGAAGTAGCAAACAAAATAGTCAAAGAAAAACTATCAAATTTGACCATCTAAATTACTTACAAAAATTACAGTCTAAATTACTTACAAATATTCATCAAGACTTACTTATAGATAAGACCAACTAAATTACTTACAAAAGATCTCTTATTGTTTATTGCCTCGACATCCCGACAATGTCTAGATTTGATCGCTCGATGGGTTCCTCTAAAACATTTAATACAAACATCTATCACTATTGTGCACAATTAGGAATTCAATTATGCACATTCATGTATACTAAATATGCATGATGCATGTTCATGACAAATTTTGACTTTCCTATTCTTAATCATGTCACAATATTAATCATGTGAAACCATGCTCAATTTCTCAATCCAGATTTATCTCACAACCAACTTTTGGGTCCACATTACTTAATTATTCTCATCAGGAATATGAGGTAATTAGGTACTACTTCCTTCAAGATAGTTGTTCCTCTTTGTCTTAGGTTTCCAATGATACAAATTTCATTCAATTTGGGTCATTATATTGAAAGTTATACAAAAGATCTCAGACTGTGCTTAAGCTTTAACCGAATTCTTATCCCAAAGTCAACTCAAATTCTGAAATTTTTAGAGGAAGAATTAGAATTTAATCTCTTCAGACAATTTGTAGTCCTATGTCTATAGTTTAATTCAAATTAAGAATCAATCCCTTTGGAAATGTACAAATCAAGATATAAGCAAAATACCAAAGTCTGTTTAGTAAAATATTCCAGTTCATACTATTCCACAGATTCCCTCACTTTGATTCAATCAATCTTTTTCAATTTAATTTTGAAGGCTACCAATATTTATGGAGAGGTATAAGAATGTTCTAGGAATCTATTGGTTCAAGTCTTATGTCATTTGGATATCAGATGAAGAAGTTATAGCCAAACGAAGCAAAGGTGTTCAAGGTGAGTCAACCCTTTGGGTCGTACTAACAAAGTCATCGTCGTACTTAGGCACGAGGGTGACTTGAAGGTAACTTCTACTCAACTACAAATTGCATCTTCTTCCTCTCTTCCATTTTTCTCCAGCTCTTCCCAAAATAGACCTTCGGGTTACTTTTACCTGATCATTTTAACAATGAAAAAGAAGGATTTGGGCTAAACTTTCTTCTAAACAATTGTGACTTTATGTCTTAAGTTTCTAACAACATCAATTTTGTGCAATTTTGTTCAGTATTTTGAAAGTTATCCCCAAAATACTACATAATATTCACAATAGTATAGAATCCAAAAACTCCACTTCAAGCCAAATTTTGGCACACTTAGTGATAGAAATCAAATTTGACTCCTTCATGAAAGTTGTAGATATTTCTTTTTAGTTTAATTTAAATTTAACTTCATCCAATTTGGATATTCACAGATCATTTTATGCCCTAAATACAGATGTATGTTTAGTAAAATACTGCCTATATCATTTTCCAATGACTATAACCCTTCATCTTGTTAATCATATCACCGAATTTGCTTCTTCTTTCACCACTCACACAACCATCAACATCATTACGCATGAAGCAATCCATAAGCATGAAAATATACACCATTCACACATGCACCCATTTAAAACCATTAAAACATGCATAAAACTTACTTGTCTTAAGTTTCTCTCACTTCAGGAAAAATTTCCAGAAATGGGGAGAGCAACTAATAGATTTCGGTGTTGGATTACAAAAAGATTTTGTAACAATCAAGACCCTCAAATGGTAGAAGACTCGCAATGTGTAACGTGGGTGAGCCAATAACACCAAAATTGCAGAATTTAAGTGTTTAAACAATGGATGAGCAAGAAGGAAGATAGTGTTTTCGGTGGAGACAAAACAAAGGAGTTGCAGAAACTTTCCTTCCTAAACCACGTGTATACTTTGCATGTAATTCACGTGTCATCCCATTAAGACTACCACATGTTACCGCATATGCAAGCCATTTGTCAAAAATTAAATCAGTCCACGTGTCACACTAGGATTGGTCCAAAATTTCGATACTTTTTAAAAATTCACCAAAAATTTCAAAATTTTTGAAATACACCAAAATGGCCAAATCACATTTTTAATCACATTCAATAACTTAATTATACCAAAAAAATGTCATGAATACATGCACAATAATTGTATGTGTCCAAAATGCTTATGCACAAATAAGCAAAGCATAAAATGTACTGAATTTCCTTAATATTCTAACCCCTAGTGATGGAGGACCATCAAACCCAAGTCTAAGACCAAGAAGAAGCCTTTGAAGGAGAGGAGAATAATGGAGGTCCATCAAGCCAAGCATTAGAGGATGTTACTAATATGGGCTTCAATCTTACAACTAGTGATGAAGAAGGCATGGTCGAAGAAGAACTTGAAGAAGAGCCCAATGTTATTTTGAAGCTGCAAATCTTGTTGAAGCCCTTTGGAGTTTCCCAAGCCTTGATTTATGAAGCCCAAAACCAACCATTTGAAGGAGTTATTTCAGCCAACAAAGGGAGTCTTTGCTGTGCACT
>JAOSBK010000006.1:3619777-3630296 GCA_027568895.1 Erythroxylum shatona | reverse complement strand
CGTATCACCAAATAGTTCGTTCATATCCACAATCAAATTCTTTTAGAAAGAAGAATCTTGCCCTTTTATTTATTTATATTCTTCGGATTGTCGGAATATATTGTCATACGTGAGGAGTTCTCGGCTGATTATTACTTTTTCCAAGCATGCCTTTGCATATGTTCCAACTTAGTGTGAAGAAGAAGCCTCTTGCGTTTCTTGTCATACGTAAGGCTCCTTACGCAAATATCCCATTTTGTTTCAGGTTTTTTTTTTCCTTCAGAATTTGATAAGTTTCCGAACATGTTTTGCCTCATATAGTACTTTCTGATTTCATTTTTCTTCTTTCTTCTTGCTTTCGAGTATCCCTTAATTTGGATATACTTCTTTATCATATTGACCAAATTAACTAAATTGAACTCTCTATTATTACCATGTTTCATCTTCAGTTGAACGAGGAATTACTTTTCACATAGGATTCATATATGCTGTTACTTCCTCAAGTTTTACCAGCCTTACATTTATCATAAATTTCCTGTCCTTTCACGCTTAATTGTGGTCTGAAGTTTCGGAGGACTTGTAATAATAATTTGGATAAATCCTACTTCTTTTCTGAAGAAAACCAAAGGGGTGTAAACGTGTAGTAGTTTCGCAAAAACTTCGATTTGACCGCAATTACTTGTAAAGTTTTGTCGCAATTACTTGTAACTGTATATGTCGGTTACTAGATATAAAGTAACTGTATTAGCAACTGTAAATTTTTTGGCACAATCGAAAACAGAAAAAAAAATACGAAATTAAATAGATCGACATCAAAATTTGGTAATGCAGTGCAGCACACTTTGCATATGCTTGCAGGGCCCTCACCCAGCTTAATCACTTTCACAAAAGTACAATAGATTTACACAACGCTTTACTAAGCCTACACTACTTAATCCTTGAAACTATCTCTCAACCTTACTTCCCGTGAAAGATTTTTACATCCAATAACACAACTGACTCGTGTTAACCTCAATAGAGAATTTTTCTCTACTACTCTTAATGAAAGACAATTAATTAAAATAACTCAAGTGTTCAATCAACTAAGAAAAGAATAACAATACACTTCAGATAAAAGAAGGACTTCCCTATAAGTTCAGCTTCCCAAAATATATCTAAATAATTGTGTACCTATTAAGCTGATTCATGCCAAATTCAGAATCTGGTCACAGTTGCTCAGTCAACAAGTAGTTCACAACAAAAAACACCCCCAATCTTTAAAGACAACCCAGCTGTGAGCATGGTCGTTCCTAATATTTTATAGGCCCTAGGCAAAGTTAAAAAAAATCATATTTTTGCCTATTTTGGGCCCTCATATAGAATAAAAATAAACAAAATATGGGCCCTTTTTGTTATTCTTTATGAGGACAAGAATAAGTCATATTTTGTTTCATTTTATATTTTATAAGGATAAAATAAACCCTATTTTATCATTTATAAAGATGAGCCCTAGGCAGGTGCCTATCCTACCCTTGCCTAGGAGCTATTCACACTGAAAGTTTATCTCCTTGAGTGTTTCATAGCCAGGGCTCAGTGTGAATAGCTTCCAGATAAATCAATGCAAAACCGATAAACTCCCAAGTCAGAAAAACCACATGTAATACTCAAAAGATGTCCAACTGTGAGTTACTCCAACAACTCAATAACAAACAGTGAACATCAAGGCTTCACTCTCACACAATTAATTAACAACTTGCAACACACACCACCAAATATTTCACACGCAAGCTTCCAACACCAATAACTTCCATTCACTCCATACGACACAAGACACACATATTTCAACCAAAAATCAATCAACCTTATATCACTAACACATAACTCATGCACACACTCGACTATATTTCCAAAATTCAATTAACGCACACCTACCAAAATTTTAGCACTGCCTCAACAATGACACTGTCGTAATCCATACCACATCTTACTAAGATACACATCAATTAGAGATAGAACTCTATCACAACTAGAAGATTATCCCCAATAGCTTTTTTATTCCAAGTCAAATAAGGATTAGTGATTAGCTATTAGTGTCCAATTATTATCTTATAGGTCCAATTAATAAACAAAATGCCAAAACAAAAATTAGTGTATACCATATATCTAACAATCTTCCTCTTTTTGGCATTATTTGTCACAAATAAGAAACTTCCCCTAAATAATATAATTGGACATATAAGTATCAAGTTCACACATTCACGGTTTAAGTGGTATATGTCCCCCTCAATCCAACATCAAGTTTCAAAGAACATCACAATTATCCAATCATCCAAATTTCTCCCCCTTGAGACAAAAAGATGGCGAAAAGCAAGACGAATAGTCATGCATATACCTTAAAATCTCCCCCTAAATGGAACAATCACCAAAAGCAATATGATGTCTCCCTCTTGGGACAAAAAAAAATGTCAAAACAAGAATATCTTTAATGCGATCAATCTTAACAAATAAAGAAACATAAAAATCAATAATTGGTGCAGCAGAAGAACCATAAGTATGCTAAAATGACAATTTACCACCAGTCAAAACACTCGCCAAAGTATTATTACTCACATCAAAGCCATCCGCATATGACTCATTAAGTTCAAAAACCTCATCATCAAGCATAGCCTCATGTACACATCAATCAACTGAACCTTAGAAAGCCCACAAATAAAAAACTCAGAAAGCCTAAACGAAAACTCCTTTGAACCTTTTTTTTGTTTTCTTGTTTTTTATACTATACTTTAAAAATGTAAAGCACACAGTCCCTGTGCCCCTCTAAGAAATTCAAACCTAGGCTTATTCCTCGTTGCATTATGTTTGTCATCAACTATCTGATTGATTTCTTCATCTGAAGTAACTAACTTATCCTCAGTCTGAGCAGTTTCTTCAAAAGAAGTAACTAATTGTGAATCTGAACAATTTCTTTCACTACGTCTTTGTGCTTGTCCTTAACCCTTTCTATCTCAAGTGGATTTCGGTACTAAAGGCTGATTCTGAAATTTATATGAGGGATACATGGTCTTTCAATTTTGGCTACTTTGAAACAACATTTGCAGTAACTTGTAGCATTTTGGCCTTATATGCCCGATAACTCCGCAAAAATAACATGCGGGAACAAATCTTCGATTTTTTCTTGATGTTTCTTCTTGGACAAATCTAGGTGTATCAATTTTTTCATTATTCACCTTAGAGTACTCTCCTTTGTAACTAATGCCTTGAAGATCTCCTTTAATCTTACCAATTTTGATAAACTTTTCTAACTTTTCTATGCCTCCATTTAGCATTTTCAAACCCTTTTTGGTACTTGCTAACTTTAGTATGGCTTCACCGAGCTCATCTAAAGCTACCATCAATTTCTTCTCTAAATCTTGAATAGTGTTTTTCATAGAGAAGTTTTCTTCCTTCAACCTTTCATTGTTTCCACATATTTTCACCCATTTTTCATACATCACTTCGTAAGCCTCGTAAATATTCTTTCTATTAACATATGCACCACTTTCATCGCTGTTATAATTTGATATTGAACTTTGAGCTGATTTGTCTCCGTTTTTCTCAAAATTTTCTGATTTGCTCGCTTTTTTATCTTTAGTTACTTCCTTTTTAATTACTGTTAGACCTACAACTAGATTTTTGCTATACAAAGCAACTAATGCAAAACCATTTGGAATTTCTTCTTCATTACCAAATTCACTTTCGAATTCATTCTCACTCCAAGGGCTAGTAAAAGATTTCTCTTTTCTCTTCTTCAATGTATTAGCACATTCCACTTGCACATGTTCGAAGCCTTGACACTAACGACATTGAATTCTCCTTGCTTTTCTTTCACCATTTTGAGTTTTAATTTGTTGTTTGAAGTTGTTGTTCGATGAACTCCTACTGTTTTGCCTAAACTTGGATCTATCCTTCTTCACTTTCTTAACCACTTGCTAAAATTTCTTATCAATAATTCCATATCCTCATTCTCATCAGATTCATCTTCTACATCATTTATGCCTTTTCCAGTTTCATCTTGTAATGTTGACAAACTCTTTTGTTCATATATATTTTTATCTGATTTGGATGGGTTTTTGTCACTAAAATTGGTATTTATAGCTTTATTTGATTATTATTTGAATTATTGTGCCTTACATTTAATTTGTGTTTATAGGGGCAAAAATTGTTGTATTTTGGTTTAATTGTGATAAATTAATTTTTAGACAATTGATGTTACCTTATTTGTAATTTTTTTATTGTAGGTTATTTGAAGAAATCAAAGTTCAAAATATTAAGAAGTAGTGATCAAGACATTAAAGAAAAGCAAAACAAAAACGACAACGTATGGTGGCTAGTTGTATGAGTGTGTGGACCAAGAAGGGAGGAATTTATTTGTCACATCAGTAGACAAAGAAGGCAACAAAAGGAAGTGTGCTTATAGGTAGTATGGGGCGTGGACCAAGAGTGTGATTGGCTTGTTAGATGCATTGGTGTGTGCTGCGTGAAAAAGGAAAAAAAAGCAGCGTGAGTGGGCGTTAAAAGGAGCTGGAAGCTGGTGCGTTGTGAGAGGGTGTGAGCCGTGGTCATAGGGTATGAAGCAGAAAATGAAAAAAGAGCTGGAGGCGTTGTTGGCTGTGTAGCGTAGAGCAGATCAGGAGGCGACAGCTGGGGTTGGATGTGCTGTGTGGCTGTATGGAAACGTGAAGGCTTGCAGCTATTTTTGAAGAACCAATTTATTTAATTGTTAGATCAAAAAGAAGCAGCAGGTGGTGTTGAAGGCAGCTGGCGTTGTGCTGTGGAGAGTTGTGTGTGCGTGGTTGGTTGAAATGAGAAGGCAGGTTATTTCAACGTGGTCTTGGCTTATGCATGCATGCGTTGTGCTGTGGAGATAAGGGGGACGAGCTGTGGGTGTGTGGGCTACGTGGTTGCATGGTTTGCGTCCTGGTTGTGAGGTGCGTCGCGCAGGCGAAGCGTGGTGCTGGCAAAGAAAATAGAAGAGGCAACACAACATGGTTTGGAAATTAAAGGCTAGGACAAAGTGAAAGACAGAAAAAAGAAGGGATCTAGATCCTCATTCCCAACTTCCATAGCTGACCGTTGGATCTTAATATTGACAGCATCTCTCATGACTTTTTATGGTTAGTTTATCCTAATCCTTCGGTTCAATTGCAATGGTAGGAGCTTGAATTTTTTTTAGGGGAGTTTAATCTGCACTTCTTTTCTATCCATTTAATTAATTACCTATTCCTAGATCTTAGGATAACTATTTAATTATTTGGAATTGCATTTTGATTATATTTTTGAATTGGAAGATTTGTGACTGGATTAAAACAGGTGAATAGAAACAAGTGACTGGAATTGCATTTTGGATTTTTGTGAATAGAAAACGAAAGGATTAAAACAAGTGATAGAATCATCTTGAAAATGAGCTTGGGACATCATAGTTCGAAGTTGATTTTTATGGAGTAGAAATTACTAAGCTTCAAAATGAAAACCTTAAAGGACTCTTTAAGTCCAGGATCTTGATCAATGGGACTCCATTTCTCAAGATACCGTTAAGTGCTTTTAGTGTGTGTGGTAGGATTTGTCAATGCAATGGATCAAATAAAATCTAGCGTCAACTCAATATCAAATACAACCATGCAAGATAATAGAGAATCAACAAGATCACAAGTAGACATATATGAGACTTCATATATTTAAACGTAAAGTTCTACATCAACTAATCCAACTACACAATGAATATCCAACACTTGATTAAACTATAATCAAGTATGTTCAACTATAAATCACAAATCCTAAACCTAGGAATTTATAAACTCATAGCTGAACATGGATTAACTACTCCCCTCTTAAGCTCAAGGAACTCCGGACATTGCTACATCTTCAAGAGGAAGGAAAACACCTAGCCACGCATAGCTCTTGGAAGCTTCATAACTGGGAGAGAATCCAAGCTACCCATGATGGAAGTCGGTGGTGAAGAATGCAGGGAAAATGAGAGAGAGATAAGAGAAAAACATGGATGGCAAGATGATCAATGATGATGGAATATCAATGTTTATATATGACAGCTCTCTCTCAAACTTCTCCCAAAATTGGTTTCTTTTCAAATTGGGTTGCTAGATCGGGTTTGCGTAGTTGGTTAATTTTTTGAAAATGGTTCAAGTCTGGTGCCAATTCGAGCGTGTCACCACGACGAACTTTTTTCGAAAGATTTCTTCAATAATCTGCTGATTTTACCGCGGCGAAACATAAGTTTGTCGTGGTGTTCTTCAAAGATTTTTTGATTTCGCCATGGTGAAACATCATCCTCACCATGATGAACTTTTCCTGTTGCTTCATTGACTTGTGTTCTTAGTCTTCACTCTTTGGCTCTATTTCTTGAACGCCCTACAATGAAAAATAGTAGTTTGCAATATCAATTGTTTTAAAAATCAATTTAGTGCAATTACTAATTATTTGTGACAATTTTACCTTCAAACTACATTAATTCAAAACAAGCACTCATAGGCTAAATTAAGCACAATATCCTACAATAAGAGCCAAAAATTATAACAGAAACCATAAAATTATCACCAAATGATATATGAAACTTGGGTTCAATCATAAACAAATGAACCTCTATCTTAAAGTCTGTGGCCTATAGTTACATCAATCATTTGTTAAGCAAGTCATTGCCTTAGTTTAGACTAAAAATTTGTTCCTTAACTTTATCAACATATAAGATGCAGTTGAAATCCCTTAATAGTAGCCAAAAGATCTTGTTATTCCCCTTCACTTTCTCTAAAACCTCCAATAGGATTTTCCTTTGAAATGTCAAATTAGTTGCATAGATGAAAGAAACATCACTAAGGATATTAAATAAGATCAAGGTCACTTAGTAGTGCAGAAGTTAGTATATGAATTAGTAGTTTTACAAATGTATATGTTGAAGATTACTAGTAACTATAATTCTTCCATTATAATGTGATTGGTGATTGCTAATCACTAAACAGTATTTATCTAAAAACTAGAGAACTTTTTAAAAATAATTAGTTTTTATTTTAGTCTCCAAAAGACCAATAAAATGGGTTTCTTTAAAATCATGTGGTCTTTAAGCACCTATTAGTTGGTGTGGTAATTTAATCCCCTAATATCCTAAGCTATTATTGCCAATTCTTAGAGTTGAGGGGCTATTTGCTTCTTTTTTTCTTAGGCTTTCTTCTAAGTTTCTTTTTGCTCAATAGTATAAAATATCACTGTATAAGGGCTTACTAGCTTCTTATTGGTCTTCATTATTAATCAACTATTGTTTTGAGCCATCAAGATTTTGATAGTCCTTAGGATCAAGATGAACATTATTGATAACTATATTATTTTCCTTATTCTACAACTTGTTGACATCTTGAACTAATTCTATAGAGGTTCCTCTTTACTCCTCTAGCTTAGGTTTTTAAGTAGTTATTTCCTAGGATTCCTATAGTTTAGACTAATTTTGATCTAAGCTCTTATCCAGTATATTCTTCAAAGTTAAATTTCCTATTAATAGGCTTCCATACTTTGAGAATTTGTGATTTTGAGGGTCTCCATTGATAAGTGATAACTATCTCCGCCTTTTCCGTTACACCTATTTCATTCAGCTTTATCAATATTATGGTATCTAGGAATTCCTTATTCAAGTCTGCCTTTATGCATATTCTTGCATAGTTTAACCTACTAAGTTCTACCTTATGCTCATCTAGGCAAATAGGAGTTCATATTAAGCTAGCAACATAGCTTAACCTAAAGTGAACAAATATTATAATGATAGGATATGGAAGTTTCCCATATTAATATCTTCTTCAACATTTATTTAACAAGAACTTATCTCGACTTCCATTTCTGAAGTATAATTGGTTTCTCTTATATGTGCTAAAGGCCTCTTAAGATTTCCTTTAAATTATCCTTATTGTCAAATTTAAATATAAACATATCATCTTCATTCACATAAGTGTTCTTTAGCCACAATTTGCTCTAATTGGTAAGAGCGTAAGTCTTCATAAATGGAAATGTTCAATATTTATTAATGCAAAATCTTACCAACAAGGTACCTCATTTTGTTGCTCTAGACAAGAGAAGCAATAGAGGTGTTACCACTATCTTTCCATTGTTGATCCAAGGTGGAAAGAACTTCAATTTATTAAAATTAGAGTTTTCATCCACTACATAGCTTTAAGTGGTTTTAACATCTTTAAAAGAGTAGTTTGAGCCAAGTATCAAAGCATAAGAGTCTCTGTTATCCTCTATAGCATTGGAGTTGGGAATATTGGAGACTTGTTTCACTAAGGCTCCTAGTGCAGAAGAAGTTGAAGATCTGCAAGGGAGAGATAATGCTTGGGAGATTCTTATAAGGTAAAGGAAGCAAGGTAGGGAGTATGAATGGAAGGACCAACCTCAAAGGATCTATAACTAGGGGGAGTGTGATTGTTCGAACACAGAAAAGATGAAAAACATGGATAGTTAGTGCAATCCTACGATGTAAATGAATTAAAAAATTTCTTAAGCGAGAAAATACTCACCTAGTAAAGTTACTAAAAAAATAATATAATAATAACAACATCCAGTATAAATCCCGTTGAGGTGTGAGGTCTAGAGAGATTTAGTAGTACGGAGCTTTTTCAAAAAAAAGAAATGATTTTGATAATTAAGAAAGGCAAAAGCAATTTGGGTTAGGAAAAAAGGAGAGTGTCAGATTCTAAAGACAAGGTAATGCACAGGATAAGTAATTGACTTGTATAAATATTAGATACTGTTTATTTGGAATTAACAAGCCAACTTTACCCGTCTTCTTTGACGAAATTTAGTTTAAATCAAATTTTATTTTTGATTATACGAAGGGATTAGATTGTATTGTTAAAGTCGAAAATAAATTCTAATTAGAAACAATCCATGTTGGTTACTTTTCAAATTTATTTTTACATATTAAATCAGGACCATCAAACTATGTTTTGAAAATTTTGGAAGTCACTTTTCTAAAAAGTTGTCATGATCAAATAATGACCTAAATTTTTTAAAAAATATTTATACTCATTATCTATGTAACTTCTTAAATTTTACTAAAATATAATGAATATTTTAATCTTCAAAAAAGAAAATTTTTAAGGAAGATAAATCTAAAGTTATATCTGTTCAGTATTTTATAAAAATAAAATTTAAGTTATAAAAAATAATTCATTAACTTTAATGTAAATTATAATCTTTTATTATATTTATAGAAATAGAAAAAATTAATTTTAGATTAAATTATAACAGAAATTTTGAAGTTTATTCAAATTTACAATAATTATTAGAACTACCAATTATAATAATTAAATATTCAAACTTTCAATTTATAAGAAAAGTATCATAATCTTATACTTATTTAACAAATAATATCTATATGTTCAAATAATTCATTAAAAGCTCTTTTTTTTTAAAAGTCGAACTTTGGGGGCAATACATCCTAATCTGAGAGTCCATCATGTCCTCCAGTCCCCTTCGGGCAGGCCACACTCGAAGTAGTATGCGTGGCAACTTGGCTTAAAAAGAGACTTTGCTCTTTTCATTGCTAACTTGTCAGCACGTAATGACGTCCAAATCCTAAGATAAAGCATTTGCCAAATAATTGGTGAATATCCTCCTATCCCAGTTGAAAGCCTTGCTAGCTCATCATTCTGCAGCATATAATCAAGGCTTCTACCTTCCAAATGCTCGTAAACCAGAAACGAGTGAAGATTATATACACCAAAGCTTGACGATGTTGTGATGACTTATTTCAGTTAACGCAAGAATCTCAGCTGTAAAAGCTTTTGACTCGGCAACGTCTTCATCTAATTTGGAATGAAGTTTCTTCACAACAACCTTCTGCAATGCAGCATTGTAGACACTTCAATATGCTCCTTCTCCAATGCAAAATTTGGAGTCAAATCGTTCTGTTGCTTCAACAATACTTGCTAGTTCATCATTCCGTAGCATTTTCCATCATTGCTCCATATTGTGAAAAGATTTTCCTTTTCAGCTTCTAAATCACCTATTCTCTTCCCCAGTCGTTGAAAACAGGTGAAAATAATTGCGATTATAGTGAAAACAAGTAATGTACAAAAAATGTGAACTGCAATAAAAATAACCAACATTCTGCTCCTTTTTCTATTAATTTTCCGGTTGTCCGTCTGGATGTCTAATCCTGGTAGTCTAGTTGGATCACCACTGTATTTATTTTAATTGACAACTGGATGTCTAGTCTTAGTTGCACTTAAGGGGGAGTGTTAGAATTCCCTATATTGACTAAACATAAACATGTTAAAGGGTTTATAAGTGGTAAGGGTTAACTATCCAAATGACTAGTTTTAGAGCTCAATTTTTATTAGCGGACTCTATACTCTGTGTAACATCCCATCACCGATGGAAAGGGTATTTTAGTAAATTGGGACGGGTTAGGAATAATTCATTGGCATGCACAGGCATCTATGGTTTCTATAGTGATATGACTGATGATTTGTTGCACATGCACATGGTATACATGCATTCATGACATTTCCCGGCATAAGTG
>JAOSBK010000006.1:3578424-3589006 GCA_027568895.1 Erythroxylum shatona | reverse complement strand
TTTCCTTAAGGCACAGAACATCTATAACACAATTCATATACAAAAACACTCATTGAATTTCATTTAATATTTCTAAAATTTCACTTAAAGATCGAGGTCCAACAATACTTAAGCTAGAATCCAAAATCTTGAAAATCAAGTAAGCCAAATGGCAATCTCTGTTAATCTATTGGAGGTATAAATTAATCCCAAACAAAGTGCTAAGGTTATCACATTGCGGAGTGGTAAGGAATTGAAGGAACCACTTTCGAAGATTTCCAGAAGAGAAGTAGAAGAAGAAGCAACAAAGGAAACATTTACACAACCAGAAAAAACACAAACAAATCTATAGAATATGGTTGTTTAGCCCCTTTTCCTAGATGATTTGTCAAGGTAAAGAAGGAGGAGCAAGAGAAGGAAATATGGGAAACTTTCAACAAAGTTCAGGTAAATATTCCTTTACTTGATGCAATAAAACATATTTCATGGTATGTGAAATTCCTTAAGAAACTTTGCACTTCAAAGTGGAAATTAAAATTTAATGAGAAAGTGCAATTAGGGGAGAACGTTTTAGTCATTTTGCAAAAAAAAAAAAGGTTCCACCTAAGTGTCAAGACCCAGGTATGTTCACTATCCCATGTCAAATTGGTGATTTGAGAATTGAAAAGGCTATGTTAGATTTAGGTGCATCCATAAATGTCACCCTTTATGATGTTTATAAATCTTTAAAAATGGGACCTCTCAAAGAAATTAATGTAGTGATTCAATTAGCAGATCGCTCAAATGCTTATCCAAAGGGAGTGTTAGCGGACATTTTAGTTCAAGTGGGGGATATGCTTTTTCCAACTGATTTCTATATTTTACAGATGGGGAGTGATGATGCATCTTCTTCAACCCTGATTTTATTTGGAAAGCCATATTTAAAAGCCACTATAACAAAAATTGATGTTCATGATGGGTCATTGACTATGGAATTTGATGGTGAATTAATTAAATTCAACATATACAACACCATGAAATTTCTAGATGATGAATAACCTATTATTTCTGTGGATTTTATTAACACTTGGGTGTAAGAAAATTCGTTATTGAGGGGAAGAGACGAACTTGAAACAGTCTTGAAAATGGGAAACACATTATAGTGGCAAGACATCAAGGAGTTAGTATTGCCCAACAATGAATTGGAAACGTTGTTATGCCATTTGGAGGAAATTGAACCATTAATCAAACAGTTGTCGTATATGGACATGTCCAGAAACTAACACTAAGTTGTTGTCGTCATTGGTCCAGCCACCAACTTTGGAATTGAAGAGTTCGCCTAGCCATTTAACATACATCTCTTTGGGTGAGCAAGACACATTACCTATTATAATTTCTAAAAAACTTACTATTTTAAAGGAAAATTAGTTGATTCACATGCTAAGGGAGCACAAGGAAGCTTTCGCTTAGATAGTGGCAGACTTAAAGAGCATTAGTCCCATCATTTGTATGCACCGATTATTAATGGAAGATGAAGCAAAGGAGGTGAGGCAACCCCAATGTCATTTAAATCCACCCATGATTGAAGTGGTCAAAAAATAAATTTTGAAGCTTCTTGATGCTAAAATCATTTATCCAATTTTGGATAGCAATTGGGTAAGTCCGGTCTATATAGTTCTGAAGAAAACTGGGGTAACTATGGTAGAAAATAGTGATGGTAAGTTAATACCCACTCGTGTTCAAAATGGGTGGAGAGTTTGCATAAATTATAGGAAACTAAATTTTGTTACTAGAAAAGACCATTTTTCGATTCCTGATCAAATGCTTGAAAGACTTGTAAGTAAATCTCACTATTACTGTTTAGATGGTTATTTAGGGTATCATCAGATTTTGGTTGCACTTAAAGACCAAGAGAAAACAACCTTTACATGTCCATTTGGCACCTTTGCTCCCCTAATAGTGCCATTTGGGTTGTGTAATGCACCAGCGACATTTCAAAGGTGTATGGTAAGTCTTTTCTCTAATCTTGTAGGGAATTGTATGGAAGTTTTTACGGATGATTTCACGGTTTATGAAGAGTCTTTTAAAACATGCATTATCAACCTTGAAAAAGTGCTTAAATGTTGCATTGACACTAATTTGGTTTTAAATTATGAAAAGTGTCATCTTATGATTGATCAAGGCATAATTTTGGGTCATACTGTCTCTTCTAAAGGAATCAAAGTCGATAAGGCTAAGATAGATGTTATTCGATCTTTATCTTACCCCACAACTATGCAACCCATGTGTAGACTACTCCATCAAGGATTTTTCAAAGATTGTTCAATCCATGTGTAGAATACTCCAAAAGGATGTGAAGTTTGATTTTGACAAGCCATGCAAGATTGCATTTGATGAACTCAAGGAATGACTCACTACACCTCCAATTATTCAGCCACCAAAATGGGACATGCCATTTGAGCTAATGTGCGATGGTTCGGATTATCGAATTATACAATAAGAGTAGTGTTGCAAAAAAAAGTGGACAAGGTACCTCATGTTATTTATTATGCATCTATGACACTTAATGATGCTCAGAAGAATTATTTCACAATGGAGAATGAGTTTTTAACTGTAGTTTTCAGGTTGGAGAAGTTTCAGTCCTACTTATTGGGCACGAAGGTGATTATTTATTTAGACCATACAGCTCCGAAATATTTGGTGACTAAGAAAGAAGCCAAGCTAAGATTGATCCAACGGGTTTTACTTCTTTAAGAATTCGATTTGGAAATTCGTAACAAGAAAGGAGCTAAAAATTTGGTAGTGAATCATCTAAGTATGATCATTCCAACTACTGCATCTGATGTTCTTCACGATAAATTTCTAGATAAAAGTCTCTCACAATTCAATAGGTAATTCCATGGTATACTGATATAGTAAACTTTTTGGTGACTAAGTCTTTACCTAGTGATTTATCTGGAGCTGAAAAAGATAAAATTAAATGAGAGGTTAAATATTACATTTTGGATGAACCTCATCTTTGGAAATTTTGTGCTGATCAGATTGTTAGAAGATGTGGTACAGATGATGAAATTCCTTCCACATTAAATTTTTGTCATTCGTCCGTATGTGAGGGACACTTTGGTCCCAAAAGAATAGTTTGAAAAATTCTTGAATGTGGATTGTTTTGACCTAATTTTTTTTATAATTCTTACATATTTTGCAAATCTTATGATCATTGTCAAAGAACAAGTAGCATGGGATCGAAAGATCAAATGTCACTTACTAACATCCTGGTATATGAGATTTTTGATGTCTAGGGAATAGACTTTATGGATCGTTTCCCTTCTTCCTTTGGTAAGAATTACATTTTGCGTGCTGTGGATTACATTTCGAAATGCATTGAAGCTAAGACTACTTTATCTGACGATGCTAAAACTGTTATAGATTTTGTTAAATCTAACATTTTTGTCAGGTTCGAAATGCCTTGAGCTATTATTAGCGATCGAGGAACCCATTTTTGCAACAAGATTTTTGTGGATTTGATGAAGAGATGTGGTGTCACACATCAAGTTTTTACAGCCTATCATCTACAAACAAGTGGATAAGCTAAAGTGTCCATCTAATAGGAAGATCAAATCCATACTGGAGCAAGTGGTGAATCCGAACAGAAAAGATTGGAGCTTACGATTAGATGATGTCTTATGGGCATACCGAACTGCTTATAAAACTCCAATAAGCATGTCACCATATAGGTTAGTTTTCGATAAGCCTTGTCATTTACCTATAGAAATAGAGCATAGAGATTATTAGGCTGTGAAGCAGTTGAACTTGGATCAGGTAGAGGTCAGTAGCAATAGGAATTTGCAATTGAAGGATTATAAGAGATTTGTAATGAAGCATATGAAAATGCAAAAATTTATAAGGAAAAAAAAGATTTTAATGATAAAATGATTTCTTGGAAACAATTTTCAATAGGACAAAAAGTTCTTCTTCATCATTCAAAGCTTAAAATATTTCTAGGAAAATTATGATCTCGCTGGCTTGGACCATTTATTGTTACTAATGTTTTTCTCATGGTGCGGTAGAAATTCAAAGTTTAGACACTTCTAAGGTATTTAAAGTTAACGGGATCATCTGAAACCATACTATGAGAATTCTTCGGTTGAGCACATAGAAGAAATAGAGTTGGTATCCCCAACCTATCTCTAATAAGATAAGTAGTGAAACATGTCCAATTAAAGACTTAAAATAAGTGCATTTGGGGCAACTTGAAAATTTGTCAGGTTTGTTTATTCTTTTTATTTTTCAGTAGTTTTCATTTTTTATTTATTAGGTTTGTTTTATTTTAGTTATGAATTTGATTTTAAGTAATTTGACATTTCCAATTTTTCTTTTGTCTACGCCGCCCCACCACTTTACCACCTACCCATTCCCCTCTTCTTCTTTCACTTATCTTTTCTTCCCATGTTTATTCACTGTAGACTTTACACCATTACTGATTAAATCGTGAACACCAAAACCATTTCCATACAGCACCCAATCTTCTACTCTTTCCTTCACTATAAATCACCCATTCCCCATTATGATTTTGTTAGTTTCATGTTCTCTCTTTGGAAGTTTTAGGACTGCATTTTCACCAAGTTTGGAGTCACACCATAGAGGAAGAGTGAATCCCACAAGTTGGCCTCACCAATTACGTCTTTTGTCGACATTTAATCTGCACCGCATCCCACCATGACCACACCCACTGATGCAGTACCCAGTTAAGCCACACCACCAGTTTCAGCTACAACACCAGTGCCATCAACCCGCAACAGAACAACAAAGGGAAAAGAAGTAGAAAGCTTGTAAATGGTGGTGGCTTCACTTCTTTCTGACTTCAAGAGGACACCGAGATTTTTGATAAATGTAGCCAATGAAAAATCTACCCTTGTAAGGGTGTTCTTATCGATACATAATCCTTTTGCACAAATGATGGTCTAATTTGTGTGGAATGTGTTTGTTAGAATTGATTGTCCTGCCTATGTTAAATTAATAAGAGAATTTTATAGGACATTTTAATTTAATTGTCATGAAGATTTTGATGTGTTTACGGAAGGAATTGTGGAATTTAGGCTTATAGGAAAAGAGTTTGCTTTGTCGATTGTTAATTTTATTATGGCTATGGGTTTTGTTTCAGCCGATGATGTTAAAGATGAGCCATTTATAAATTCCAGGTATGATTATCATGATGAATTTAATGCATCGGAATTGTGGACTCAGTGGTCCATCGACCTTACTCCTTACATTACTAGTGTATCTAAGAGTTCGTTTTTGAAAAATCCTATTTTTAAAATTATTCATCGACTCTTAGCATACAATTTTTTAGGGCCTCGAGATTCAGTGGGAACACTTTCTAAATTGGAATTTTATTGGAATTTTATTTTCTGTGATGTATAGATAGGAATATTCCTGTTAATTTAGGTTTTTGGATTCTAACACAATTACAATATATGTTACATAAAAATCTAAACCTTTAATATTAGGATCCTACATCACTAAATTGGCCATCAATTTGGACTTACTAGATCTTAAAAATACTAACATGAATGTGGTGTGTGGTATAGAATATTTGGATATACATTGTTTGCACAGGATGGGAATCGTGGATCTTAGCCATGGATGAATATCTTTCACCAATCCAGGTCTAACTACTCTTTTCACTCCACGTCCAGCTGCAAGAAGTCAGGTTTCAACAGTTCACCAAGTAGTTATCAACCTTCCCAAACCAATTTGGATGACCACTTCAGTCACCTCGAACACCAAATGCACCTTATGGAGCATAATTTAATAACATATTGGGAGTATCAAGGATTCCAACTTCTACACCCACCAACACCATGATTTCAGCATGCACAAATAGAGAAGGATTCTTTCCTTTTTTATATATTTTTTCTTCTTTAATCTTATGTCCTAACATTGAGGATAATGTTGGTCTAGGTGTGGGGGAAGGAAATAGACTACATGTGTGTGACTATGTTATTTTATCTTTCTTTGATCCTCTTTTCGGTTTTTGCATGCTTGCGTTGTATGTTAAACCATCAAGCTTTTCCATATTAGTTTGGATGAGATTAATTTTATTCATGAAATTAAATTGGGTTATGTGAGTCTAAAGTGAATCATGCCGATTGATTGCAATAACCAATCTTATACACTTAGTCAAAAATTTTGACATTTGGGCGATGAGGTAATTTATGGAATTAAGGTAAATTCTTGAATTAAACCTATGAGACTTAAGCTTTATTGACATCCTCTTTATGTCATTCTATTTCTTTGTATTATATGATGCTCCCCCAATCAGGATTGCCTTCAAAACTTACACTAAACTAGATTGAATTTGTTTGATTACATGGGTTATAGAAATGATTAAGGCCCCCTTTGTTTTTACACCCTTTAGCTTAAAAATGACCCACTGAGTTATTTTCCCCTTGAAAACACTTTTGAGCCTTTAACTCTATTTGTTTTTTAATTAATCACCTTACATTGAAACCCAAAAACCCCTTTAGATTTACCCTATCACAAGTTGAATAAAGTACTGAGTAAGCAATTGATTTTGGGACTTTTGTTCTGTATTGTATTTTGAGATATTTTTATAGATGCTTTTAACCATATGTTTGTTAAATTGTGCTGCTATTATTTTCTCTGGTTTTATTATTCTCCTTTGTTCTTAGCATTATCCAAGTAAAAAGAAAGAAAAAAGGAAAAGAAACAAAGAAGAAAGAAAAGAAAATAATAAAAAAGAATAAAGTATAGTAGCATTAGTTAGTAATGAGTTGTTGTAGTTCCTTGTATTTATGTCTTTATCTTAAAATTTGAATTTGGGTGTCCCTTTTACTTGGTACTTTGTGAATACTTGTGATTAACCTTTTCCATTTTTACCTTACTTTGAACCTAGCTCTATTACAACCCATAATAAAGTCTTAAAGATCTATGAGCTCATGTAATTTGAATGAATAATAATTGGTGAATTTGTAAGCCTATGGTAGTGTAATCTGTTAGAGGGAGATTTGAGATAAACACTTTGATCTTAAATACTTGAGTATAAGAGAGAAATCTGTGAGAAGAATTCACCTTGGTTTCATATTTGCCTTTGAACAAGAATGTCTTACTTTGACTTTATTTATTTGTATTGGTAAAAAGTGAATATAATATATGTTACAACCTAAGTCTTGCTGGCCTAAGTTTAGCATATTGTGTGCACTTAATCCTATAAAGGACGAATTGATAGAGTGTAGTGGTTTGGTATGTTTTCCCGAGGGCGAGCATAGGTTTGGTGTGAGAGAATTTGTTAAGTTGTCATTTTCTGCTCATTTTGTATATAAATCTTTGTAATATGTTGAAATTATTATTCAAAATTAATGGAATTGTTTCTTAATTTTTTTCAGATGATTTTCAACACTTCATAGATGAAATTGAAATAAAAAGATGCAAGGAAAATAAATTAATCCGAATTTTCAGACTGATAAAAAATAATTGACTAAGTATGGGCACAACAAAGAATGCCTGTAGAATCTGTTTTGAAATCAGATTTGATTCATCTAAGATCCTCATGATCTTAAAATTCAAATTGTTACCTTATTGAATTGATTGATTTCTATGATGTGCAACTAGGAATTGATTTGTTTAATAGCCAGATTAATAAGATTTGACGTTTAATTTTGTTAATCAAAAGTGGCAATTAGGATTACTACCTTTAAGTTAGAGTTAGAAATTATAAAAATATACTTAATTTGATTAAATGCATGTCGTATATGTGTTGTCTTGTTAAGCTATTAATCAATTAAACTTAAAATCGTATCTAAGTTGTTGACTAATAAGAGCGTTTAAAATACATGTTTCTATTTATTTAATCTTCAGAGAAAACATCCACCAATGAATGCTTATTAGTAGACTGAATTTTATATCGAGGATTCATATTAGTGTGATAACGTCGGTGACTCGAAACCAAGGCTTGTCCACTGAATTTTATATCGATGATTCATATTAGTGTGATAACGTCGGTGACTCGAAACCAAGGCTTGTCTACTGAATTTTCAGATCCGATGATTTTTGTTAATTTCTGATTTTTGTTATTTCTAATTTTTTAAATTTACATGACTTAAAATCCCCCCGTTTGTTTTAGTTTTGAACTCGTATAATCTTTACCGTTAAAATTGTTTGTGGAAGTGATTTTAACTCTTCACTAACTACATTTTTCATTGTTAGAGTTGGTATTAATTTGGTTGCGAGCGACAACAATATTAATCGAATCTAAACAGTATCTAATCTAAATCAAACTAACTTAGAATAAACGATAAACTTATTAATATCCGTTTGAATGCTAACTAGGTCCTCGGCATTTGCCGTCATCCGACAAAATGGTCTCTTTTGGTGTATATTTAATAATTTTAAAACCATAAATTTAGACACAGATCCGCTTAAAAATTATTAACATATTTACAAATGTTTTTACATTAAAATTTGATCGTGATTATGACATGTTAATAATTTTGAAAAAAATGACTTCTTTTATATTTTAATTTATTTTAAATTACTAAAAAATGATATTTTGAAAACTTTAAAAGATAAACGTTTGAATTATTTCTCAAGCGTTATCTTTATATTCATACATTCATCACCGCCCAACAGAGGAAGATCGTATAAGAGAATAGTGTAGTTTACACTTTTATCAAGCCTATTCCTAATGTCTAACATGAGAACCAAGAAATAATGGAATGAAAAGTTTATCATCTCCGTTGCCTGCAAAACATGTAAACACAGTAGTTAAATATGAAATAAAGTTTCACGCAACTTCTCCCTCTTTCATAGGAATCCATAAACACAGTAGTCAATATCAAATAAAGTTTCACGCAACTTCTCCCTCTTTCATAGGAATCCATCAATTACAGAAGTTCTCTCCAATTATTTTATCTTTTAGGGTGCTTATTCCCTGTCATGCTGTGTGTATATTGACCACACAAACGACATTCTCAGTAATCAGGAAATATGAAAAAGTTTGATAACAACAAATCCAATAATCCAAACATATAGCAGCAGAAAGCATCTGCTGGAGATGGGTTCCCTCTCACATAGGGGGATTCCATGATTCTAAAATTGCGGCATTGAAATTGTGCCGCATTCTGTAATTATTGAAAATAAGCAAAAAGACAGCTACCTTGTGGAGTGCCTATATAAGACACTCCCTACTTCAGAAAAATTACAACAAAACATAGAGAGGAAAAATAGAGTATTGTTTCGCTCTGTAGTTAGGAAATATATTCCTAAAGGGTTGGTGAGTGACAAAATAGTGAGGTTAGTATTTTTAAGTTGGGAAACATTTTGTGAGTCACTATTTTGTTTTATCTCTGTAGACCTACTATTTATAATAGTGGAAGAATTATTCTGAGTTTTGTCCGTAGACGTAGTCCGAAATTAAGGGTGAACCACGTTAAATATTTTGTGTCCATTTTGTTCATTTTATTTTTCCTTTTCACAAAATACACCCGTTATGTCCAACAAGTGATATCAAAGTTGTATTTTCATTGAAGGTATTTTTTGAAAAGAAATATGTCATCTGGAAGACAAAATTGCAATGAATTTTTTGGCGTGATTCGTTCAAAAAATTGTCGTAAAACGAAAAAAATGATGAATAGTACTCTCAAGTTGTTTTAATAAATTTACAAGGTGTTGGGTCCCGCGGTATTATTTGCAATACTATTCACAAGTTACTATTTACTAGGTCTCGCGGTACTATTCTGGTATAATCAGACGACACTATTTCGGTGAGTACTATTCACAAATTACTATATACCGGGTCCCGCAGCACTATTCTAGTGGGATCCAATGATACTATGCCGGTCTCATAAAAATTTAGAAGATATCTTTTTTGCCAAATTTTGACGTCCTGGTTCCATCTTTGAGGTAGGTCTTTTCAAATTTAACTTAATTTGACAAATGGAGGTGAAGACGAGCAAAATGATTCATCTAAACAGTATTCACTACCGTATATGACGAACCAAGATGAAGGATCTCTTGATGATTACAAATATGCATTTGTCGATATTTTCGACAACTAAACTGGAGGAGATGTCTAACGAAGATTGAGAGTTTGAGCATGAACGAGTGTGTGGTTATATTCGACAGTTTGGCGATGATAATTTGTACAATCACATTTGTAACGAGACTCATGCAAGAATGCTGTGGAATAAATTGGAGCAGTTGTATGCTTCAAAGACCGATGGCAACAAATTGTTTTATCTAACAAAATTGATGCAGGTAAAATATCAGGGGGGTACTTCTGTAGCTGATCATTTAAACAATATGGTGTAGCAATAGTAACTGAGTCCCGCGGTACTATTTGAAGTACTATTCACAAGTTAGTATTTACCGGGTCCCGCGGTACTATTCTAGTGGGATCCGACGACACTATTCCTGTATCATCCCACTCCCACGAGACCCGAACCGGACATCGACTGTGATATCTGAGCCCACGACCCGCGAGGGTGGTATGCTAGAGCAGTCAATGCAGTTTAAAACTCGGTAATACATTTTTTTTCTTTGCATACCAATCGAGTGCGCAAATATCAGTAAATAATTTGGGCCCGTTCTAATACGAAATCATTTT